>JABXWE010048551.1:0-12734 GCA_014611495.1 Limonius californicus
TTCGGCGGATTAATTTCGAAGCCCAGCGCCTGTCCCTTTGCTGCTACTATCGTTCAACGTATTTTCCTGCATCTGGAAATCGCCCGAAATTGTGCCTGACTCGCTACTCCGTTCAAGGAAAAAATCCAGATTTTGTGTAGTGATAATGAAACCTTTTTTTGCACGCGTTATCTTGCAGACTTCAAATTTTGCTTTCATGTAAATAAAAAGACGACCTTCAGTCGCCATATGTGGTGTTAGTTGTTAATTATAAAACTACCGAATTATATTCTGTTTTATCCTTGTGAACTTCAGCGCCCCTGGTGTACGTAGCTGTATGTAAATGTAAATCCCGTTGCACCAGTGGCGGCGAGTTTTTTTTTCTGAACGTTCAAATAAATTAAAAATATGTAATCCAAACTTAGAGCGTTATCACTTGTCATTTTCTTGTATTGTCATTTTTAACCGTTTAATTATATGTGTGTTAAAAGTTCACTGCCTCTTATTGTGTCTTTTGTACTTGTTTGTGTAAGAATTTTGCAAGCTTTAAATATATAGGAGGAAGCACAATAAAGGTAAGTTCCGTTTCCGTAAGCTGTTGGCTTCTCGGCCTTCCACGAGGACCTACAATCAGCTGGATTTGGAAGGTAGCGCCCACTTATTTTGACTTACCCTGTACACAACTAAAAATTTCCGCCCGTAAGCGATTTTCACGAACTCCCTCTACTCCTCTAAGCTAAGCTGTAGGCCTTTTTCCATCTATCTGGTTACGGGTCGTCGGAAAAGTACGATTGGCCCGTAACACTCCCCCGTCTCGAACATTTCATCTCATATTCCATCAATTCCGGCAGATTTTCCTTTCTTCATTTTATTTATAACTTTTTTAAAATCTTTATATGTGAGCTCCTCTGTTGCTGTTTCCTCGTCTTATATTCTTTGTCCGACGTCTCCATTTTGTTCTTCCTCTTTTATTCTGCACGATAACTTACTAAACTGCTTCCAACATATTTCTTTTATTTTCTCTGCGCTGTGCTGCATCTGATGCTCTTCGTCTTACATGCCTCTTTGTGTAATTCTTTTTGTTTCTTGCTATTCTTGTTTTTCCTATTATTTTCAATTTCTACCATTTCCTGATCTATTCATTTTGGCTTCCTTTTGCTAAATATTTTGTCGGCTCCTTTGTTTTTCACCTTGTGCATTCTTTATCTGTATTTTGGCTACTCTTTTTTTTTGTTGTTGCATCTAGGTATTCTTCGTCAAACCATTCCATTAGGCGTTTTTGTTTTCTGTAGCCTATTGCCGTTTCCGACGCTTTGCATATTCCTTTTTTATGTTTTCCCAATTCTGTTGTATGCTTATGTCGTTTTTACAATTCGTATATATTCGAAACACTTAAACACACGTTAAAATAATTAAAACCTTCTTAATAATTATAACTGTTTTTCAGTAAATGGGATTCAAAACCGGCATGCTTAAAGAAATGGAACGACCTTAAATTTAGTGTTGTTTGCGAAATCAGTATCAATGAAATAGATGTACCAAAAATCGTTTTAGAGTACTTAATATTTACAATATTTTGCTGAATATGTAACACGTTTTGAGTTCGTCCCATTTTAAAAATGTTTGTATTGTTTAGATAGTTCAAACTAATCATATAGTAAAACCTCTTTAAAATGTGTAAATTGGATACCTCTATAGAAACGAAACACCACACAGAATTCCCGAATGCTTTGGCAATACTGTTGACGATTGTTAAATGGAGTATCCTAACATTTCAATATCATAATTATTTTTTAAAACCGCAGCATTTATAACTAATCTAAGCGTACTGTTTCAAATAGACATCAAATATGTGGTATACATTTTAATTAATTAGAATAATGATTTTATAATTATAATATTTTAATAATTTTATAGCTACTTATTAAATATCTGCAACAATAAACAATTTCTGAATTCTACTATTTTTATTCGTAATTATAGATATTTTCACCTTGAAATAAATGTACTTAACAACTATATTATTAAGGCGTAAAATGAACCTTCCTCTGACAAACTTGCATCCCTGAATCAAATGTGCAATGTCAATGGGATCCTAAATTGACCTAGCAATTCAAAATGAATTGTAACTTGTTACAACAGAAAACCATTATATTCGTTTCCGTTTCCGTCGTGAAGCTTAAGACCGTCTACCTTTTTTTTTCTCATTCATTCATACTACCACCTCCCCCGCCCCCGAACCGCTTTCGCATTACTTCAGGGGGGTGCAGGCGTCCCTTACACACTAACCATTCCTTCGAGATTCGAAACCACAGCGAAACGAGCGCAATTCAGTGTGACCTCGAGTGGCAACGCGTTGCTGCGCTAGACCACCGAGGTCCCTAAGACCGTCTACCTAAACGCAGGAAAGTGAGCTGTAGCATATGTAACAGACAATGCGTATGATATAAGACAAAATACATTGGTTACAGATTCTTCGCATTGTTCTGGCTTTAAGAGAATTAAATAAATCTTGAGATTGTGAGTTTCTTTATAGTACATTTAAATATTGAAAATTTTCAATTACTTTACTTAAGTAATAACAAAACAGTATACTTTGTAACTGTCGCATTACAGAATTGAAATAAAATTTTTAGACTGGGACTTGTGTGAGAAAAACTTTCCTTTAATTTTAAAATCCTTCTGTGCTATTTTTACAGTTGTTTTACGCATGCAATAGTTAATACATATATACGTACATAATGCTATTCTAATGCATAAAAGTATAAAATATCCTAAAACGCATGATTTTAGATTTCCATGTTTAAGTAAATTATACACGATTTTTCAAAACAATTACTTTTATTACAAAGAACTATCAAAAACCTGCCTATCTTCCATTAGTAGATTTAATCAATTGCTTTAAATGCCAATGGTTTTTAATAAACCCGTGCCCTTCAGATTTCATCATAGACGGCCAATCGTTTCAAAAATATCGATGACTACAAATCTATAGGCAGAAATTGTTTAAAAATGTTCGTTTTATGTAACTTTAAAATCGGTGTTTTAGTTAAAACAACAAATTATAACTATCATATATAAATATTTATTATTTTTATTGTATCCATACTACGGGGGATGTTTACTTAGATTCCACAATATTATTAAAAATCTGTACTTTACCTACACATTATAAATCGCTTTAAGAATATTAAACATGTGTGACGCACACTAAGCTACCTGTCAAACACGTTTAAGATTTAATTTTCCATACTAAATGATAATTATATCAATGTAAGTATTTGTTAACGTTAAAGTTTATTTTGATTTACTAATTATGACGTATTTCATAATTGCACAAATAAATATGTTTAATTATTCAAATGTAATCGTAACTTGGATATTGGCATAATCGTGTGTGCCCGCAAATATTATAGAAAAATATAAACATGTCTTTGAATAAATTAAATACGTGCCGATATAGTCTGCATAATAGAATTACGTAGTAAATAAAATTATTGGATTACGTTTTATTTGAAATCAGAATTCCTTGTTATTGCGAGGAAGTTTGTTGGTATTACGAGGACCAATTGGAAAGTTCTGGGAATACATTCAGAAATTAGATCAATAATTCTGGAATTATTACTTAAAGGAATTGCTTATCTAGCACGGGAACAATAGGAACATATCAAAGTTCCAGTAGTTGTTTGTGCAATATAGTTTTAATTAAACAATTTGCTACAAAAGGTTAATTTGTCGGCGAAGAATTACACCAATACCAAAATAAAATACTTTAAGAAACTCTGCTCCTTAATCTTCGATTGTGTGCAAATGGGATATTAAAATTAAACTTAGTCGTGAAAGAGTGAAAGGCAACCCTCCTAGAGACGCCTCAAAACTGCAACAATAAGAGAAATTATTGAAAAAATGTACTGCATGATTTTGACAAATTGCCAATTAAAAGTTCCTAAAATTGTTAATGTCGCAGTTTAGTGCTGGGTGTATCTCGAATGAAATCATCCGAAAATTCGATTATATATACATGTATCCCTAGATATCTCAAGATGCGGGTAAATCATTCGATAATAAGAACTTCTCGACTACGATCGTTTAGCGACGAGCTTCTCGAATGAAATAATTCGAAATATTCGGTTATGCATATTATATTTTCGAGATGCAAGTAATTCATTCGAATGATAAAAACTTCTGGAATACATTCGTTTAGCGATGCGCGCATTTCGAATGAAACAATTCGGAATATTCAATTATGCATATATACTTCAGATGCAAATAATGCATTCCAATGATTAAAACTTCTGGAACGCGTTCGTTCAGCGACGCGTGCATCTAGAATGAAATAATCCGAAATATTTGATTATGCATATATCTCCGAGTACAATTAATTCATTCGAATGACAGAAGCTTTTTGAATACGTTCGTTAAGCGACACGCGCATCTCGAATGAAATAATTCGAAATATTCGATTATGCATATATTTTCGAGATGCAAGTAATTCATTCGAATGATAAAAACTTCTCGAGTACGTTTGGTTAACGACGCGCGCATCTCAAATGAAATAATTCGAAATATTTGAGTATGCATTTATTTTCGAGATGTAATTCATTCCAACGATAAACACTTTTCGAATACCTTTGTTTAGCGACGCGCGCATCTCGATAGAAATAATTCGAAATATTCGATTTGGATATATTTTCGAGATGTAAGTAATTCATTCGAATGATAAACATTTTTCGAATACCTTTGTTTAGCGACGCGCGCATATCAAATGAAATAATTCGAAATATTCGATTATGCATATATTTTCTAGATGTAAGTAATTCATTCGAATGATAAACACTTTTCGAATACCTCTGTTTAGCGACGCGCGCATCTCAAATGAAATAATTCGAAATATTCGATTATGCATATATATTCGAGATGCAAGTAATTCATTCGAATGGTAAACAATTTTTGAATACGTCGTTTAGCAACGGACGCATCTCGACTGAAATAATTCGTAATATGCGATTATGCATATATCTCCGAAATACAAGCAGTTAATTCGAATGATGAAAACTTTTCAAATACGTTTGGTTAGCGGAGCGCGTATATCGAATGCAATAATTCAAAATATTGGATTATGCATACATCGCCGAGATGTTAATAATTCATTCGAATGATAAAGATTTCTCGGATTACTTGTTTCGTTGTTGTGCTGGTAATTGAAATATCGTTTGTGTGGGTCTACAATTTGAGTAGTATTCGAATGAATTGTAATTCGAGAAGGTAAACTACAAAGTGTCATAATTATTCCACTTGTCTTGTGTGATGCGGTCGTATATGCAGCTGAGTTAGCAAAATTAATTTTTATAATTTCGAATCGAGTAGTTAGAATTATTTATTTCTACTTTTCCATACTTAAATTGAAAAACACTAATTGTAAAATTTTTTGTTCTGATTATTATTCACTTAAATATATTTTTTGTGCAATTGTACGCGAAGTAACAACTTCGCGCATTTCGGATAATTCGTCTTCCAGTAGTAGGTCATCATTTTGAACAAACATCGACTGATTTGCATTGTGACGGCTGAGTATCAGTTATTTCACAAAATGCCTACTGCTTTCAGGCAAACTGAACAAGTACTTTTTTTATTAGTCTCACCTGCTTAGCAATGTATGCTATACATGGTTATGTTAAAATTAAAACATGACTTTACTTAATGACTAAACTAGTACTAATAAACTTCACCTCCTAAACTTAATTAACTTATTCTTCATTTGTAATTTACAGGTTTTCTGTCTTTTGATAATAGTAGTAATAGTATGGTAAGACTATTAGGAGACAAACATTCTAGTTTGAATTCTGAACATAGGTATAGGTACATCCTGAGATAATTTACGTTTAAGTCTTCGATGTATATCCCTTTTACCCAGTTCATATGTTTCCGCACTTGGGCATTGATGAATATTGGTAAAAATTTGGCACATATTTATTGTATGAAGTTTTCGATTGTAGGTAGATCGAGTTCAGCATGGATCTGTTTATTACGGCAAAACTATTCGGCGTTAACTGCTATGCGAGTCACTTTGTTTTGGCACACTTGAAGTTTATTTATTTGAGTTTTAGATGCTGCTCCCCAAACTGGAGAACCGCATGTTATGAAAAGTCTTAATAATGCTGTGTATAGCAAGACACTGCACTCAATTTTTAACGATGAAGCACGATTGATTATGGCATATAGCATGCTTAATCGAGCATATGCTTCATTTAACTTATTATTAATATGGTGTCCCCACTTGAGTTTTTCATCTGGGTGTAAGCCCAAATATTTCACACTTTGATCTTTACGGTTCCAGGTAATGGAGTGCTTGGTTTTGTAGGGTTTTTGTGTCTTCTTAAGGTAAATATTTTGGCTTCGGTTTTACAGGGATTGATGTTCAAACACCATTTTTCGCATCATTGTTACACATCATCAATATCACTTTGAAGAGCACTGATCGCCTGTTCAAGTTGTTCATGCTGAGTTATGATGGCCATGTCGTCGGCATACATAGCTAAATGGGAGCTTATTGGTTTTTTGATATCGCTATATGTGTGAATATATTGTACAGTACCGGTCCGAGAATGGATCCTCGGGGAACACCTACTTTAATTTTTCTTTGTCTTGAGAGTTTATCATTAATTCTGATGGCATCCATTGCATTGGAAAATATTCTAATCTCGTGCAGGCGTTAAATATTATAGTTAGGAAGGTTATACTTTTCTTTGTTAGGTTTTTAAGAACTACGTTATTTATTTGGTCGTGACCTGGCGCTTTCATCTTTGGTAGTTTATTTATGAAGGCTTTTATTTCCGAAGGTGTTGTAGGTTCTATCATTTCTCCCTCGAGCGTGCGAATATTTTCAGCCATGCTGTTGGTTTCAGTAAAGAAGCCTTTATGGTTTATATTATCCGATGTGGTGAATACGGTTCCTAGGTAATCAGCGAAAACTTCGCACTTTTCTTGGTCTGTTATGTAGGTCTTATAATTAGATTATTGTTGGAATTGTTGGAATGCTGTATCGTTTCTTAAGGATTCTATTAATAGCTTTCCGTAGGTTAGCGTCGTTCTGGTGGATATCTTCAAGGTAAGATTGATAATTGCTTATCCGATACTTATCTAATGCCTTTTTTGTTTGAGGGTTAGGTCGTTTAATACTTTCTGAATTGGGGCTCTTTAGACCTCTGCCATTGTCTTCTACTTCTGTTTTTCTCATTTATTGTCTTAAGTATGCTGAATGGAATTTGTTCATCTACATTCGTTCTTCTAGTATTTTTGTGTTTAGTAGCTAACTTGATCGATCTTGTGATAGTTTCTGTGAAGTTGCAGATTATGGCATCGATTTCCTCGGTGGTGTTGATATTAGTTGGACATTTTAATTGCTCGTCAATTCGATTACCAAATTCGTTCCATTCGATTGGTCCATTTATTAATTTAGGATATGAGTTAATAAATTTTCCCTGTTGGTTCCCTGTTGAGATTAAAACTGGTACGTGATCTGAATCAAGCTCAGTGAGAACAGTTTGGTAGCTACGTCTTCTAAAATGTTTGTTTAATACAATGTCGAATATATCAGGTTCGTGATCAGTTCGAAACGGAACGTATGTCGGTGCCATTGGAGCTAATATTTGAATTGCGCCTTCTGTTGCAAATCTTAACAATTTAGATCCGTTAGGGTTGTTTACTCTGCAACCCTATGTGGTACTTTTACAATTCAAATCGCCTATCAGTAGTGTAGCCTCGCTATCACTAAAGATTTCTCTTATGTCTTGTTGGGTTAAACTTTTATTAGGTTGTTTGTATGCGCAGCGTATTTTACTTTTACTGTTATCTTGAAGAATTAATTTAGCCATTTCGAGGCTTTTCAAGGTTCGTGGCTGCAGTGGAATCACATTGATGTTCTTTTTATATATTATTGCAACTCCCACAGCTGCTTTGTCAGATTCTCTATCTCTCTATCTATATTAAATGTTTGATTGGCAAGCTAGTAGGTTTCACTGATGCATGCTAGATCTACTTTATGCCTAATTAGGAATTCTATAAACATTGATCTTTGTTTCTTAAGTCCATTGGCATTCCAATTTACTATTGTTAAACTATTAATTATTCTTTGGGTATTTACTGCCATTGCTGAGTATATTTCTAACAAGTGTCATATCATAAAGAACTCTTTAATCTTGTCCATATAGGGTTTGATGAGGTTGATCATTGTTTCTATTAGTGATGTGTTTTTGTTTTCCGTAACTGTGCTTGATTCCAGTGTGTAATTTGTTTCATTAGTGTATATTTTAGAAGGTTCCTTTAGTTTTTGCCAGTAGTTTGGAGGTGTATAGGGTTTCAGATTATTAGTCGCTGCTTCTTGTTGAATGGATTGTCTACTTTGTGTCCGCGATGATTACTCTTCTAATATTTTTATTAATTGGGGGCAACCCCTATAATTGCCTGTATGTCCACTATTTGCACATTTCGGTTTTTCATTTGTTATTTCTTTCTTCCTCAGGCATTCATTAGTTATATAGTCTCCAGCACATTTAACACATTTTGGGTCTAAATTTAATAGTTTTTGCTGTGTCCATATTCCTGGCAGCGATAGCATTGAACAATCTGTTTAGATTTATGTCTAGGTTCTACAGATATTACGCAGTAGCAAATTTTGGTGATATTATAAATATTTGTGTTTAGGTCGGTTTTTGGTAGGCGTACGATTGCTAACGGCATTCTTATAACTCCGGTTATTTGTAAATTATTCGATTTTAATTCGTTCTCAATCTCCGTTTCGCTAATAGATAGCGGTAGGCCACGTATTACCACTTCCGTTGACGGATCTTCCGGATCTTTAAAAGTGTGAAACTACTTGTTTTTCGTAGTAGAACTTTGTGAGGTTCTATAATCATCAACGCTGCAAACATTTATTCGAAGATATGCACCTTTGAAAGTTGTCGTAAAGTTATTGTTTTTTATGACATCCTTGATTTCTCTTACTACTTTTTGATAATGGTTTGCGTTATGCACGTATATCGGAGGTATTTTTATTTTGGCATGGTGTTGCTGTTCTTAATAATTGTTGTTTCGTTTGATTCGGTGATAATGTATTTGTTGTGTTGATTCGGTAAATAGTACCTGTGTTGTGATAACAATGATTCGTTATCTAACAGATACCGTTTATTTCCGGTTGCTGCTTCTGGTGACATATGGCGTTTATTATTTAATTGTTCACTGCTTTGCTTTTCATTGTGGGAGGATTCTCTGTGTTTATATACAATTACATTTGTTTCTATCGGATTTCTTGATTTATCCAGGTCAATCATCATGCTCTCTGGATTCTCGTTCATGCTGATATTTTCATTATTAAGAATTGTGGATTTAAATTTCTATTTGTCTTTTCGTTTTTGTTTAAGTTTATTTGCCAAGATATCGGCTGTAATTCCTCTTAAAAGTGAAATTTTTGGTGTTCTGGTTATCACGCAGCGCCTGGAGCGCGCGATGGTATCAATCTCACCGTTATCGCTATTTAAATAAATTTTATTACAGCTGTTTAATGTAAAAATATATTACAAGATTTTGGTCGATAACAGCAAAACTGAGGTGACACTAGTAACCACGACTATAACTCGCACTTTTAATTAAATAAATGGGGTGAAACTTGCAAAATGAAGCACGTCTGCCAACTTTGACATTTCTCAGACAAAATAAACAAGTAAGTACTTGATTTTGTGCAATGTCACTGCATAGTTTAGGCTCTTTGCTAAATAATATTTACTCGGTATAATTCTCAGTACACCACGTGGTTTTACAAGTTATATTAAAAATATACGTTAACAAGTTCTAACAGTATTTTAAATTTATTTAGTAAAGAAAATTTTTAAGAGTGTATGTTTATTTCTTAGTACATACCTAGTATGTGTAGTAAGGGATGGTAATAACATTTTTCCCAAATTAAACGTACGTGTTTATTTTATTATCTTTCATAAATTTACAAAGAGCTTAAATTATGCAGTCACGTTGCATGAAATCAGGCCGTTATTCAGTTAGCCTAAATGCACTACGACATTTGGCAAAATAACTGAAACTTAGCCGTCACATTACAAAATAGTCGATGTTTGTTCAAAATGACGACGTTTTGCAAAATGACTAAATATTCTTGTTTCTACGTCACTGAAGGTGATCATTGACACAATTTCAACAATTACAACATCGTAACACGCAATGAACATTGCATCTAAAACGATGTCTTAATGCCCAAACTGCAAACTGGTTGTCATAATTGAAAATTAAAAAACATACATCGAAAATATGTAATACACCTATAACTTAATAATTTTCTGAAAATTGGTCCTGCGAACGTCACTGAAAAATACTTGATTACTATAGTTCGTTTGAAAATGGGATGGAAAAAATTAGGCAACCAAACATACATCTACAGCAGTTTGCTAGATGTTCCTTTGAAATTTTAATAAATAATTATTTAAGCCAGCCCTGACTTAAATAAATGTCAAAGAAATAAAACACTTTGCTGTTTTATCTAGTTTATATATCAAGAACTTATTTGCAACTTTAGAATATCGATGGTGAATATATTAAACGCTCAAGCAAAGTGCCTCTCTCAGTAACAGAAAAAAATTTAATTATGAATATTTACAAACATGTAATAAAATTCCACCAAGAAGAAAGGAAATGCCATTAAGCTAGCTGCAAACATCACAGGTATTAAGTTTGTTTTAAGACATGCCATACAACATTCCATATTATTATTTACAGATTTTTCAAAATCAACAATATACAATATTTTGCAAGAACATAAAACACATTTGACATTTGACCAAACCCAAAACACCTCCAGGAAGACCAGAAATTATAATAGAGGAATCTGTGGAATGTGCTATACGTCGCATTGTTCATTCCTTCTTCTTTTCAAATGAATCACCAACCTTAGATAAAATATTAGCGGTTGTACTCGAACGTGAAGATTTGCCACACATAACACGTTCCATGTTGTTCAAAATTATGAAGAAATTGAATTTTAAGTATGCAAAGAGAATCAGGAAGAACTTTCTAATAGAACGTGAAGATATAATTTTTGAAAGAAGCAATTACCTACGATCCATCAATTTACATCGACTAGAAAATAGAAAAATTTATTATCTTGACGAGACGTGGCTTAACGAAGGTCACAGCCAAAACAAGGTTTGGCACGACGACGGCATAAGAAGCCATAGGGAGGTCTTTATTAAAGGACTTTCTACTGGGCTTACGCAGCCGTATGGCAAAAGACGTAGGTTAACTATAACCCACATAAGCAGTGATTCGGGATTTTTAGAGGGAGGTTTGCTGTTATTTGAATCAAAAAGTAATCGGGACTACCATCAATAAATGAACTCTAAAACATTTTAGGATTGATTTGAGAAAATCCTACATTTATTGGAACCAAATTGCGTAATTGTTTTAGACAACGCTTCGTATCACAGTCGTCGGGAAGAAACTGTACCTACAGCAGCATGGCGAAAACAAAATACATATTCAAAAATGGCTAACCCAAAAAATATTTCGCTTGACGAATCGTTGCTAAAAATAAAACTATTACAAATTCTAAAAAAAGAAAAACCCAAATTTTTAAGATATGTTATCGATGAAATGGCATAAGTTGCTGGTAAAACAGTTTTGCGATTACCACCATATCACTGTGAGTTCAATCCAATTGAGCTCATTTGGGCTCAAATGAAAGAAGATGTAGGGCGAAAAATTCTACATTTAAGTTAGCTGAGGTGGAGAAGCTGTCCATGCAGCGCTGGAGGATATAACACCTACACAATGGAAGAAATGTATAGAACACACAATTTCGGAAGAAAAAAATGCCAGATTTAGATACGTGGATTGACGTTCATATAGAACCTCTTATTATTCATGCTAATAGTGCTTCTGATACTTCTGACATGGACGACTCTGATTTGGTTGACGATTCTGATGCAGAAGTTATGGATGATTAAATATGTATATTATGTATATTTATGTATATAAGTTATAATTTTGTTGCGTTTAGGTAAGAAGTATCTATATAGAAAGTTTAAACATTTTCAAATTATCAATATTTCAGGTTCTTTATCGTTGTGTTAACTAGCTATTGTGTTTAGTCTGTCCCGTTTCATCACGGCTACGGCGAGGGGCAAGACCCCCGGTGAGTTACCATATAGAATTTTTTACCAGATAAACAGTTGTCTTTTTTACATATTTAAATTGACCAGCTTCAAATCCTGACGAATCTATGATACAACCATGCCTACATTTATAAAAATTGTATACGTTTTGCATTGTTTAATTATTTATTTATACCAAATACTTTAATATATTAATACAGGAAACTTCGCCCAAAATCTCGTGACATTGACTGCAGCTCTCCATGCGGCTTGGTGGGCCACTAAGATTTGTATTTGACAGCTATCGAAAACATTTGTCGCACATTTAAAGCAAATGCCATTTACTATCTTATAGCAAAAACCTTATTTAATTAATAATATTTGATAATTATGATATTTTATTTTAACTTTGCAAGTTTAAATAAGTGGTTAAGTTTATAACATTTTGTAGGGATAGGTTTTTATTTATTAACATGAATTTAAAACAGTAATCTGTAAATTAATTATCCAAATTTACTGTAACTTGCCCACCGAACTGCTTAGATGACGCCACTATCAATGTCCCACATTTGATCATGCTAAATTTATATGAGTTTCCTGTAT
>JABXWE010048552.1:0-17238 GCA_014611495.1 Limonius californicus
AATAAAATATGGACCGATAAGCTTATTTTCAACTATTCCTAGCCATACGTTAACTTTCCCTGTGTATTGACTGTGAGTTAAGTTTTGTAAATGGCAGTTAGTACGGGACCAATATCTAAAAAATAAGTTTATCAGGATAATGGATAGTGGATAGATGAGGAATTATAATATATACCGAAAATTTTGTGAATTGACTTCTCCATTTATTGTGAAAGTTGCTTCATCACTAAAAACTATCTTATTTAAAATGTATTCTTCTTCATGCAGCAAATTAAAGAATGTTTCACAAAAGATTGTTCGTTTTTCTTTGTCTTGATCGAATAGTTGTTGGTGATTCGAAAATTTGTACGATTTATATTTAAATTCTTTTAGTGTTTTAAATACCGAGCTTTTAGAAACATTAAAATGTGAACCTACTTCTCGTAGTGATACTATCGGGTTTTCTTCAACGTAGTATAAAATATTTAATTTCATTTCTTCTGTTAAAACGTGATTAGTTTTAGTTCTTATTTTATGGGGATTTATTACGCATCCCTCCGATTTAAATTTTCTAACAATTGTTTGTATGGTTCGAATGCAAGGAATAGGCCTTTCTGGATATTTTAGTGAAAATAAGTCTCTCACAGTTCTTAAGCTGTTTCCATTCTGATACCACATTAGAATTTCCAATTTTTCGTCTTTACTGTACATGATTGTATAAAAAACGCAAGAAGATACTAAATAAAGGAAATTTTATTTTTTTGACATTGAATTAATTTGATGGATGTGGTCACAGCATGCTTGAGTTATGTGTGATACTATAGGGTTTCCTTCAACGTAGCATAAAATATTTCATTTCTTTTCTTCGGTTAAAACGTGATTACTTTCAGTTTTTATTTTATGGGAATTTATTACACATCCCTCTGATTTAAATTTTCTAACAATTGTTTGACACTAAATAAAGATTAATTTTATTTTTTAGCATTGAATTAATTTGATTGCTGTGGTCACAGCATGCTTGAGTTGTCTGTATAGTTGGTTGCCTACACAATAGGCGAATTTGACGCGTTTCTTTTAAAAGTATACATAGGCTATGTATACTAAAAAGAAAAATTCCCTGTATAAATGCGATATCTACATTTTTAATTAAGCTTGACAGTCAACTCAAACTTTAAATAATATGTTAATTGTTTGCTGCCTTACTTCGTTGCCTATTATTATTTTTAATATTTAAATAATATGTTTACGAATGCAGAAAATCCGACATGAACTTTACAGGGAAAATCTATTTAAATTTTCTTAATGACACATTGCCACTCTTACTTGCAGAAGTGGATTTAAATACAAAACAGCATATGTGGTACCAGCAATAGGGCGCCTTCATGCCCTGTCAAGCATTTCATTCGTAATAAAAATTTAGATACCGCAGTATATTGTGATGTGTATTTTGGGTTGCCCGTTGTTTGAATAGTAGTACTCTCCCGCGAATCACCCTATATTAAATTACAATTGTTGTTACAGTTTCTACATTATTTGGTACATTTCTTGGCTAGTGCCAAAACATAATCTAACTTTACAAGTCCCTTGATTTGCGCTGTGTAAAATTATCAAACACACTTATACCATTTCTCGTAGATAATTTATGAGATTTGTAATATGACGCTAGTTCCGGATACTATTCACTGTCACAAAATTATGTTGGAGCAAAATTTAAAAGTAGTTGCCTATTATTTCATTCTTTATTGCAAAATACTTAAAATAAAATAGTATATAGTATAGCATAGTATAGTATAGTGCTTATGATGAGAATTTTTCAGTTTCGGATTAGCGCTTTATTTGTATACCACAAACTGAACGCATTTCTGTCTTTGTTAGTTGCTCGCAGAGTCATATTTCCGACAAAGACGTATGTTGTAGTGACATCTGCGAACGAAACAACACTAACACTGTACGTGAGACGTATTCTGTCGGCCGACACGTTTAGTAGAAAGAAACAGAGATATTTGAAGAATGTCGCGCTTTTGCATCTAAACGTGACTACTTAAATCCGTTTCCAGCAATATTTAAAATGTTTTGGTGGTTTATATGGCAATATTTTATTTTCTAAAGTTACCTAAGAGTTTTTATTTACAACGTTGTTTACTGCTGAAATTTATTTTATACACTTTGGGAACCTTTGTTTTTACTGGGAAATAGTTCTGTAGATATCCCGGTTTGTCTTGGTTTGTGGAAATTGGTATTAAGAGGTTGGAGATAAGTTAATAACATTTTTGTTATACAGCCATTAAATGGTAATTACAGTTACTGGAATGTATTCTTGAAAATGGTAAATGGTAAAACAGGCGTAAACAGTATGTTTAAAATATACAACGACTTTTTTCAACGTACATGCTGTACACAACCTCTCTAATTGTCGTTCTTAATGTTTCGGGCATATCCTCAGTTTTTAACTTTTTTCTGGAGCTGTGCACTTTTTTATTAATGGAAGGTTGTCTTTCCTTTGCTGCGCGATTTTCCGAATGGTGGGTAAACTTATCTTTAATGCATTTGCAACTCGTTCCCGAACCGCTACAACGTCGCGTAATGAACGAAAATGGTCTTTTTCGCACGTAAAATAATCGAATATATTTAACATAAACTGTTGACACTGCGCATTCAAAACAATTCCTGACATTTCTAACAGCGTTTTCTTTTTACAATAGCTAAACACCAACTAACATCCAATGTTGAACTGGCTCAGTACAATCGTGTTTTCAAGAATACATTCCAGTAACTGTAATTACCTTTTAATGGCTGTATAACAAAAATGCTGTTAACTTATCTTCAACCTCTTAATACCAATTTCCACAAACCCAAACAAACCGGGATATCTACAGAACTATTTCCCAGAAAAAATAAAGGTTTCCAAAGTATATAAAATAAATTTCAGCAATAAGCAATAAGGTAACTTTGAAAAATAA
Organism: Limonius californicus; assembly: GCA_014611495.1. Classification (NCBI taxonomy): domain Eukaryota; kingdom Metazoa; phylum Arthropoda; class Insecta; order Coleoptera; family Elateridae; genus Limonius; species Limonius californicus. Next base: position 2,940 of record JABXWE010048552.1, read on the forward strand.
AATATTGACATGTAAACCTCCAAGACATTTTAAATACTGCTGGAAACAGATTTAAATAGTTACCTTTGGATGCGAAAACGCAACATTCCTCAAGTATCTCTGTTTCTTTCTACTAAACGTGTCAGCCGACAGAATACATCTCAGGTACAGTGTTGGTGTTGTTTCGTTCGCAAATGTTACTACGACATGCGTCTTTGTCGGAAATATGACTCTGCAAGCAACTAACAAAGACAGAAATGCGTTCAGTTTGTGGTATGCAAATAAAGCGCTAATCCGAAACTGAAAAATGCTCATCGTAAGAACTATAGTAGTAATAATAGTAAAATTCGTAATGGAACCTGTATTAATAGATAATGTTACTGATGCTTTCTAATTCTGTTTAATGAAAGGATTTATATAAAATCAACTGTTAAAATGACAGAAACACAGAATAGTAGATATTTTTTAAAATTTAGATTGTCACACTGGCATTTGTGAAAACGATTGGTAAACGAGTGAACCTCATCTTTTTAAATTTGGTTGGATGTCGGATTTTTTTCAACTTGGAAGCTATCAACTGTTCAATAACTGTAACGAATCCCGCAACCTCTGGACAAAATTACTCCCACGGGAGTTCATGTCACTTTTTCTGTTCAAAACAACGAAATAAAACAACAACCGCTTCAATTCATGCTCTTGCTTATTCTACATTAATTAATATTTATTTAAAAATATTATATAATACATGACATTATCATTCAGTAGTGATATACAGAGTGCTTCTGAATAACATTCCAAAACAATATATAGAACTCCTCAAAATAAGCCAAAAACTATATAAACGTAGATCGAAATATGTACCCCTCAAAAGCTTCAAAAAAATATTGTTTTTCTTGAATGTCTCTGCAGCTAATATAGCTATTATCGCCAAATTTCGTACAGAATTACAGTTAAGAAAAACCTTAGCTTTGAAAAATACAAACCCTCTAAAAGGGGGTTTTCTAAGCATTTGGGAGCGGTTTTCACCCCAAACATTTTCTTCTGTAATCCAGTTTTTATTAAATACAGTTTGTTTAATAGAAAAATTTAATACTAACAGTTTTGACTCGTTCGTTTTTTTTTTTTTTTTCATATAGGATTTCTTTTTTCCATATAAAATGTAAAAACCGTAATCCATGTTTTAATTCGGTCATTTGTTGAAATTTGTTAATAGATCTAGCAGATCTCAAGCAATAAAATTTAGATTTGATTGCTGTTTATTCTGTACCAAATTTGACGATAGTAGCTGTATGAGCTCCAGTGATGTTCAAGAAAAACAAAATTATTTAAAATGTTTGAGAGCCTATAACTCTGTAGGAATACATGTTTCGACCTATATTTATATAGACTTTTTAGCTTCTTTTTATGAGTTCGATGTGCCTTTCAGAATATTTTTCTGAAACGCCCTGTATAACTGTGTATGTATATTGTTATAGTTTGAGGGTGTAATCATTTATATATCAAAATCATCTCAAATGTGGATGTTTTATATATTAGACATGCAAGATTTTTCGATATTTTACATGAAAAATATGTATTACAACGATCTACATTGTGAGGTTAATATTCACACAATACAATCTCGTTGCAATAATACTGTTCACATTAATTATTAAAGAGATCTGTATGTTTAAAAGCAGATACCAAACCAAAACTTCGTTACATTAACATAAAACACAAACATACCATTAATAAATAGCTGTTTTCAACGTAAATTCTCTAATTTAATTAATAAAACGAAAAAATGATAAAAATCTCTACCCTCGCGTATGGCATTCTCACTTCCTGTTGCCTTATATTATCTTCCGTTTGCTATTGAGTTTACAAAATTATATAATTTATTATTTTACAATCTAGAAATGGACCAATTATTATTATTTATTACACTAATGGATAACATATTAACTAAATATTTATCCTTTAGTTAATGCCTGTATTGTAATATTTTTATTGAGATTTTATTTATTTACGACAAGCATCTACGTAATTAAATTTAATAAAATAACGGACATATTTCATGCACAATTTTAAGCCAGTATGCGTGTTCGTTTTTATAGATTAGATCTTGATACACATAATTAAGAAGCATTAAAAATTCTATAAAATGCCTAGTTTATGTTTATCGTTACCTGCTTGAAATCATTATCACCTATTTTCATACTTTTCATTTAGAGTCTTTCTGTGCCGTTTCGTGAGGAAAATCCTGTGCATTTTCGGTCACTGATGATTTATATTAGAGCCGAACCGAACGGTCTTTTAAATGTACGGTGTTTGTGGAGCTTAATCAATATTGTAGTCTGGGCGAATGCTTTGCACTTTTCAGGAAAACATTAATTTACCCGCGCAAATTTGCTAGTATTTGTTAAAAGACGACACGAGCACTAGGTGAGGTGGCTCTGTTTGATGTAATCTTCGACTATAATCAGTTTAATTCAGAAGCTAATCCGATTTTGCAGAAGCAACAAGAAAATGTCGGCAGCACGTAAACAGCACCGAAATTGAATAAACACTCGCTGAAAACGACTACAACACACTTAGCCCGAGTTAACGAAGCAAATTAACACTTATGACATTGTAATCAACCCCTAATTATTTGATAATTAAGTGAAATGTGTTTAAAACGGGTTGATTTAAATTTAGAACGACCCCGTCTTACGCGCTCGGCCCCCTCCCAGTTCGAGCTTTTCCGAGCTTTTCCGAGCTTTCCTACACCCCCATAAAACATTCGCGATGCGCCATTATCTTTTAGATTATTTCTTACCAGGAATGATATTTTCTTACAACGGAACTTTTTCTGCATCTTCTACCATCTTTATATCTACAAATAGTTTTATCTTCATTCTGTTGATATATGGACATAATATATGTACCTACGTACTATTTGATTTTACCATTTTACCACATTTATCCATCACAAACATATATGTATATTTAAATATTTTTAAGTTCTGCTCAAGGAATCGCACTTTTTAGAATTTGCACTGTTAAAAAATATCCTAAAAATCTTAACTAGCTTTCAACAATTAGATATAATAATTGAAATTAAAAAACTCTACACTAGAAATATTTAATCAACCAAATTTTCAATTAACAAGTACTAAATAATAATGTTAATTTTATAGCAATAAATTGTTCTATAAAGCTTTCAAGAAATATTTTAGATTTACAGTTCAACAAATTGGCCAATTCATTTAATAACCTGATATCCCATTATTTAAAACACAGTTGCAAGTAATGGCAATATTTTTACAATATCCAGCAAACTCCGTAAAACCAAAATTTAACAAACAATATCCGACTGGGTAGACTTGTGGCTAAAAGTTTCTTTTAGTTAATATTCCTATAATTTAAATTAAATTATTTCGTGGTTTAGTTTGTTTATTTTTTATTTGTATGCCAAATACGACCTACCTCGGTTATAACCAGGCTTTTGAGACTGCACATTTTTGTTCATTACATCCGTTAAACGTGATATCCGGAAAATTTAGTAATTATAAGTATCACGTTTATTACCAGAAAAATATTGTTTCAAAAAATGTTCACAATCTTTCAAGAACAATTCATCAACAACAGTCCACCGGCCTCTTCTCTGCCACATGCTTCTCCTCAGCGCTAAGGTAGAAACACGGGAGACCTACAATTTAACGCCGAATTCGAACGAGAGAACGATTACCTATTACTAAAAATAAAAGCCATACATAGATGCCCAGACCTACATATTAATTCTTTCTTTGAGTCGACAATTATTAGTTCTTTTTTTGCTTTATATCCGAAATCCACAACATTATGTCTAGAAGCATTTTTTTAGCTAAATATTTTGTTACTACGCGAATTTGATCAAAACCCGCGTTTTAAAATCATTAAATTAAAACGTCTGAAGCACATCCATTGAATTATCCAACTCGACAAAAATTCTAGAAACTTCTCCTTTATATAAATGATCATTCTGAACAGCCTCTTTTAAATAAAGTTTGCTTGGAGGTAAATAATTACTGAGCCGTACAAGCTAGAAATGCTATAGGTAAATATTTCAATTTAACTCGGTGTTTCCGGAACGACTGATTGCTATGTGCGGGAAATACAATACAGTAAACAACGTAAATCAAAGCATTTACTTCATAAACGCTCCTTATATCCGGCATCTCGTTATAAGTGACTTGAACTGTTATAATATATTGAAACAGTTTCCGTTTTAGTGTATTTTGGGTACCTATAGCTGACCTGATAATTATACCTAGGTACAAAAGTTTTTGTTTATAAAGGCAAGTTTAGTAAATCAACATAACTAAATCAAACTTTTTACTACATTACAAAGGAAATTTCTCTTAAATTATTTATAATAGCTTGGTAAATTGTTTAACAGGATGTTAATAATGGTGTTCAAGATGAACATACTTTTTTGGTATTCAAACGCCCTATAAGTAAAATTCGTGAAGTGAATTATTAAAGGTTGATTCCAATTAGCAAACCACAATGGAACGTATAAAAGTAACGACTTTCATAAAACGGTCACCTGCTCAAGATGGCCACTTTGCCCAGGTCCCTATATATCTGTATAGCCCTATATGAAGTGACAACCGAACATTTTTAAGAAAAGAGATTATACCAAAGTTATTATTTCTACTTATTCTAGCACCAGGAAGACCTAAGTACGAATATAATGTCTAGACATATACATGCCATAATTATTTTCTAAAAAATTCGCCGGGGTTGTAATTCACTAACTTACAAGCATTTTAGGAAAAATGCTTACTAGCGAAAACGTAGGGGAATTTTTATCTATATGTTATCACACTCATCTTTGTTTTAGAAATTCTATGTATATATTCAATGAAATACAACAGAGTTCTAGTAGTGTTCATTAATCAAAGACGACCTAAATACGACCTCCACTAAAACGCACGAAGTAAAAGTACTAGTTGAATTAAACAGGGAATTGCGGATTCCTGAAGTTTGTAATGGAACAATTCTGTTTTTTAAATTTCATTTACGTTAAAAAATACATTTACTCTAAACTGTTCGCCTGATAAAACTGATCAATTCGCTGTAGACCTCAGATTGTAACTATATACAGGTCCCACCGTATTTTTGTTATTATTGTTATTATATTTAATAGTGAATTAAACCCTTATCGTATAATTAACCTTTTTTGTCACAGTTGTAGAATCTTTTCGAAACACCCTGTATAGTTCCTATATAAATCCTTTGCAAGGACTAAGGCCCCGGGGCAAACTACATCAATTATTAATTTGAAAAAATTCAAATAACTCTTTTATTAATAAAAATAGTTTAGCTGTCCAAAAAAAGTAAAAATCACGTTCGTAATAATTTTCATAACACTTTTACATCTCATTGAAAAGTTTCATATTGGTTTCATTCATTCCTTAATAAATCGCCCAAGAAAGATTTTAACGAACGATTTAAAAACGTAAACAAGCAATGGCGTCGAGTGTATCAGAGGACAGTTTAGATTCTGAAGTTTTTAATCTAGAAAATTCTGTGAAAATTAGCGATAGGTTTTTTATTAATTGCGAAGATGAAAACATTAATGTAGAAGATTCTAAAAGCAATTTAAATATAGTGCATAAAATCGCGAATAGGCAGGTTAGTTTAAAGAGCTTTTCCTAACCTCACTTTCTCCCCTTTATATTTTCTTTTACATTTTGTAAGAGATTTTTTTGCTTTTTAGATATATGGAAGGTTTACTAGGCATTCTAAAGCCAGCACTGAACGAATTTTTAATGATATTTATTATAAGTGTCGATACAGGTTAGATCACATAATACCAAAAAGTGATGCTTTGTAAGTGATGCTGGAAAAAACCAAGAAGTTCAAGTGTATACACCTAATTTATTTCAGGAGCCATATTTTTATGGGTTTTACTTTGTGTGGGAAATTTTTTGTAAGCTACACTACAAGGTTAGGGGAGCCCACATCTAGTACTGCCAATCTCTTCCCTTCTGTCGAATATGAATTGCATATTTGGAGGTTTGTGCCTGGCCAGCAATTACAATATGTAACCAAACATCGAATTTTTAAATTATGTAAAAGCTCTCTTATGTTAGATGAAGTTACATTTATGCAGTTTCCGCTTGATCCATATAAAATCATCTGTTATGCTATAGCGTACGTATGGCTTTAAATATGTGCCGATGCTGTTTTATATATGTTGTATATTTTGTTTAGGTCTGGAAATCCTCCAATGACGTTTTTAACTATCCTAACATTGCCAACAAAGAATTGCAGAAACTGTAAGGAGAGGCACATTCAAACGAGTCCAACAGATGGTTAGTATGAAATGTTAACAGTAATAATGGTTTGTACAATTTCCTATCGAGTGTCCTTACTGTAATAAGCCAATTAACTATCATCATAGACATTTTAAAAATGTTCTGCTGATATTGCTTTATGACCAATGTAGGTGGTTAAGGGTTTTGGTAATTTCTATTTGTAATGTTTTGAAAACTATTATTGAAGTCAGGATCTTACTGGTATAACTGGACAAAATGCCGTAAAGATAGTGAATATATTTACTATAATGTTCTGCAAAACCTGTAGTATTTGTGTGAAATATGCAGTAAGCTACCTATGATGCCCTGAAAAAAGTATGCAGAAAATGTGCATTAACATTCAGTAATACACAGTAAAGCTTTTTTTTTAATTATATTGGTATTTCATCACAAACATATTGATCAATACAAAATATATAATATATTTAGATATTGTACTGAAGCTAAATTACAATTTTACCATGTAGTACAGTAAAAATCCATGTGCTTTTCAATGGCACGAATTCTTCTCGGCTAAAAGATTTATTTATTTGATAAATTTGAAAAGAATTTATCTTATTTACATATGTATATTAATTAAAGTGCCTCCATACAGTCGTAGTTTCGACTTTTATTATACTTAATTTTTTTGCCTATGAAGAAAGTCTAGATACTCTTCAAAAAGTAACAAGAATTTTATCAACATAGCTGGAATGCCTTAAATAAGCTACCATTTTGAAATAGGATTGCAGTAGACACCGTAAACGGTATCTAATAAAATGAACACGTTTATCCTCTAATAGAACTCTTAAGGCTAAAAACATTTTCTCTGCATTGAAATGAAATACTTACGCGAACTATAAATAAACCTTATTCTGGTTAAAGTTTTCTAATGTGCCCTTTTCTCCAATTAATATATCATTAAAAAAATTGAAAACTCCCTGGCTCTTATTTTTAGTATGTAGCACACATACTTTAATTTTATTATTTTCCCTTTCTATTTTTTTAGAAATTCTTCTGATAATTTTCTAAATATTTATACATTTAGGAAGATAAAAATTTGGTATTTCGAGTTGTTTTAGTTAGTTACAATCTTCGCAAAATGAGATCTAACATAATACAGTTGTTAGTTCCTTTTTGATTTCTCAAAATTTCTTGCTAATTGTCAATTCATCGACCAGTTTCAGCTTTAACCGCTTCATGCACGGGTCAAATCTCAAAAATCGACCGTTTATGCACGGGTTTTTTTATTATGAATTTACTTTCTATGTGGTTGGGACATAATATAAAATTGAACATAACATAAAAAATCGTCTAAATTAAAGAAAATTTATTGAAAAAAACACATAAAATCTCACTCGAGTTAACTCGTGTGGTATAATAGTTACAAAAACATCTAGATATCAGCTACTGTATGATAGACTCTGAAACAGGATGTCACACACAAGGTCACATTGCAGTCAGGACAGTGATAACGCGATTCTCTTCTAATTTTGTTCCCACTGGCGGTCTTAACTCTGGAACATATTACTCATTGCCTTGTTGGATTTGGTTTATTTGCAGTTGGTGGTATGTACTCTGGAAAATGGCGTCTTGACTAATTGTCATTGTCAATAGTCTAATTGGCAAAAATTTTGCCGAAAGAGGCGATTTTTTGGAAGAAAAATCTTAGTGATATTTTTCCATGAGTTTCACAACTTCAAGCCTGTACAAAAATAATATCATAGGTAATTTACTAAAATGAGGTCCTACTCTTCCATACCTGTACAGCAATGCTATCTTTGCGCCTCCAGTTTGTTGATAGAGCACGAAGGAGTTCCATACAGCCAAATCGAAGAGATGGAAGAATATTTTTTTATAATATTTCTTGCCTCTTTTCCTTGGAATAGCATAATCTGATAGATGTTGATCTACACGATCAAGCCCTCCCATGGTATCATTATATTGAAGTATGGCGACACGCTTTACTTTTGTTTCGTCCCTTTTTTTACTTCTCCCTTAGCGAGCATGTGCAATGTGGGAAGCATATAGACATCTTTTTTGTCTTTCCATTTCATAACAGAAAATTTTCCCCTCTGGAAACCTATCAATCCACCTTTTTTCAATGTTGCAGTTTTTAGTTCCTTTGGTACTTCTTTGCGTGTTGCCTTCAGCGTTCCATATACATCCGTTTTATGCTTGATTAGACAATCAGCAAGCTGTGGGGAATTATAAAAATTATCCATCGTTAGACAATAGCCTTGATTTAGAAGGGGTTTGGCTAAAGACATTACAACTTGGGAGGGGCAGGCATTTCTGCATATGCTTCATCGATTACTGTATTGTTGCCTGTATATATGAAGAAGTTCCACACATAGCCTGATTTAGATTCACATAGTAAATATGATTTTATACCAAATCGAGCTCGTTTTAGTGGTAGATACTGTATCCATCCCAACCGCCTTTTGTATAAAAGAAGGCATTCGTCTATTGTTATGTATTTTTCAGGAACGCAAGCACCTCTAAATTTTTTAACAATATTATCATATATTGGCCAAATTTTATTCAATTTCGGATTAGGATGAGTATCCGCATCATAATCTTCATTGTTTGAGAAATGAAGATATTTCTTTATTTGCTCAAATCTTTTGCCTGGCATAATTTGCGAAAAAAACGGAGATTGGTTTTTGGACCAATAATAACGAATTTCTGGCATTTTTACCATGCTCTGTAAAATGTAAAGTCCAAAATATACTCTAAGTTCTGAAGACCTACAGGTTTCCATTTAGCTTTATTTCCTTGGCATTGTGCTTCGTATCTATTTTTTTCTTGTACACAATGAAGTCTATAAGTTCATCGTCAATAAAGTATTCGAAAAACTGTAACAAATTTTTGTTTTCGTATACTTGAAAATTTATTGTAGCTACAGCAGTAAAAGGAAAAGCTGGAGGTGCAAAGGTATCAGCATTTAGTTTGCACCACGTGCGTGTTAGTAGTAGATCTTCTTCAGAACCAGAAGAACCACTTTCAGAATAATTATCTGGACTTGAATCACTCCCACTGATATCTGTATTATCATCAGAGTTTTCTTCGCCATCCATAATAAAGCCGGAAAAATACGCGAAATAAATAGCTCAAAGAAGTGCATATACACTAGGTAACACAACCATGTTAAAGGATATACTAACGTTTTGGCCGGCTATTTTTTACTGATGAATAATTCCTATGGGAGGGGGTACCTTCCTACACCTCGTTTCGAGTTGAATCGAGTGAGCGGTAGAAGTAGGTACAGTAAAATTTTAATTTGCCCAGGTTAACTCGGGTGAGCGAAAAATGGAACCATGGATTTCTCCGAGTTAATTCGGGTGAGTGCATGAAGCGGTTAAAGCTATTTGCAACTTTTTGAATATCTTATCGTAATTTTTAGCATAAACTATAATCAATTGGAACACAAAAAAAGTATTTTTTTTTTGTTGAGCCAACTGAAGGCAGTAATTTTGATTTAAAATAAATTAGTTGGTAATAATTAAATCAATCTTTCACACTTAAAAAAATACTATCTTATAACTGAGAATTTTATTAAATAACACAATTTTATATTATTTTATTAAAATTAATTATATAACAGGTGAAACATAGATTGATTAAAGATGTGGAATAATTCAATATTTTATTATTATTATTCAATAATATTTTCTAAGAAATTTCTTCCTATTTTATAAGATGTAATTATGAAAATAAGATACCACAGTAGACGGTTCTTAAACGATTTAAAAAAATTTAAATGACATGTAAAATATATTTCATTTCATGCTCTTAAAACCTCAAATATGCTATTTACTCCTAATATACATGCAAATGAAAATAAATAACTTTTGATAAATAATAATCAGTTTGACATTTTACTAGACTCAAATACTGAAAATTTAGGTTTCCGAAAAACATATCTAACTTCCATTTGAAGACTGTTTAAACAAATCTTTCACCTAATACTGTTATACTTCCAGTTTTTAAATACATTATCCAATAGTTCCTAAACTGCAGAGCACAGTTTTCTAAGAATTGCCAAAATTTACTTAGGTCACAATGATTTTTGTATAGACTGCTTTTTTCAAAAGACACCTTAACATATGATTATTTTCGGGTACAGTAAATACCATAATAGCTTTATTTAAAGATATGTTTACCGATAATTAATTTTTTATAAATAACCGATGCTTGAAAATCAGTATTGTTTAAGCCAATTTGTAGCTTGTTATTTTCTCTTTTGAATCATGGAGCTTGATATACTTGAAAACACTTTAATGAGAACAAAAAGAAATGATCGTCGAGGAAATAAAATTACAATTACAAAGTCAAGACTCATACAATTTGCAGATGTCACAACAACAACAACAAATTAAACGAAACTAAACCATTATGCATTATCATGTACTTAAAGCCTAAGATATTCATCAATATAACCCTATAAAATAAATACAAAATACAATTTTAATTTTTTTACCCCGAACATTGAAAAATATATATTTTACAGTGGTGTTTAAAAGTCCTGCATCACTTAAGAAATTGGAGAACCCTTGTATTAATATGATATGTTTTAATTTTTTTACCCAATAAATTTGCTTAAGCACCCACACACGTAATCAAACAGTAATATTTAATTCAAAATTACATACATTTTATTATTGCAATTTAAGTTAAGTCGTAGAATATTACAAAACATGCTGATTTACATTAGAATAATTTAATATTTAAGGGGCAGTCTTTCTTCTTGCTGACTAATATTCGTCTATATGGCGTGGAATTTACCAGCTTGCCAAGTTCTTCCTTGGAGATACAGTGAAACCAGGCGTTGATAAGAGTTTTTCTTCAAAATGATGTTTTTTGCCACAAGTTTTTAATGGGATTGAGGGCTTAGAATTATGCTAACTAGGCATCTAAAATTACCGAGTTTTTCTTCTACTGGTACTAAAACGGAGTAACAAACATGGGAATTCCCTTGCAATGTTGTAGAATTAAAAGGAATTATTATCAAATACCATTAACTAATTTTAAGAAATTATTTAAATAAATATTTGTTGTCAAAATTTACCGGTAATTTCGGTAATTATATTGGCTGGTAAAACCAGTTAATCGTTTACAATTATGGAATTCCTAGTGCTAACCAATTCATTCTATAGAATATTTCAGTTGACATCCAAAGTTCAACTACTTTCGCTCAATGGTTCATTATCATCTTAGAAAATAAACTTTTCTTCTCCAAAGTGTTTTCCACTAAGCAACATCTTATTCGGCAGTACTTCAAGTATTTTGTGGCATTCATCATCCCAGAGGTGACATGCAGTGGGCCAACTGCTGCTGCACCCCCATATTTAACGTAGTTTAGGTGTTTTATTGTTGAAAATACGCATTTTGGTGAAAATTCTAACATATGTATTACCAGCATGATTGTTTATATTAAAGGTTGATTTAACACTGAATAACACCTTTACCAACTGTTCTGGTGTCCAGTGATGATGTTCCTTTGCCCGTTGCAAATGGTTGAGTTTCTGTTTCTTAGGAACCAGTCGTTTCTTGCTTGCTCTATATCTTAGGGCTCCAAAATTAAAGTCAGCTTCTCACAGCAGATGGATACAAACTCGCCTAAGTAACTTCTAACCATAATCTTATTTCTCTAGAATTAAGGTTTTTGTCAGCCAGACTAGTTCTTTTTAACACAGCATCATCTGTAGCAGAGGTTATTTTTGGTCGGCCATTCCAGAGGTAATCTTAAATTCTTCTTAATTACTTGAACGAGTGTTGGTTGATTACACTGCACTTTATTAACAATTTCACAGGTGAAAGCTCCTTCATTATGAGGGAAAATGATTTGCATACCGCTTTTCATCAGATAATTTGACCTGTTTCTTCTGCAATCAAATCAATGTCCTAATTTCAGTGTAGGGTAGATTACAAAAAGGTATTTCTCATACAAATACAAATTAGATTTATCGTATAATCACCTCATTATTTTTCAGAATAATAGGTAACTGATTAAGGAATTTAGACAACAATGTCTGTTTGAATTTTTCCAAAAATTCCAAGATCACAGCACGCAGCTAAACTAATGACAGTAATGATAGTAATGATAACATATTTAAATCTAGTTTTCAGAAAGCATGTCAAAAAGTTATGTTAAAAGGTACAGTAATAATTACACGCCTTGATGATTCAAGGCTTTTTCACACCGCTTTATGAGAAATCAACTTACGCATAATAAAAAGAATTCACAAGTATGCATTTTGCCCAGACTTACTTATTAGGCTATTAGTGTATAATTGTATTAAAAATATTAGTTTCTGAATTGTTAATATTAATACAGTGTTAATACGAAGGTTGCCTTTTATATTTCGGGATTAGAGAACAAATATTTATCATCAATTATGGCTTTATTGTTTTTCAAAATATTCTCCATGAAGATCAATACACTTTTGCATGCGTATGAACCAATTTTCCAAGCACTTTTTCCACTCCGATTGAGGTATCAACCGCTTCTTCAGATGTCGAAAAACGTTGACCTCGCAATTTATTTTTGGTGTTCGGGAATAAAAGAAGTCATTGGGTGCCAAATCAGGACTATACGGCCGATGACTCATCAAATCGACGTTTTGAATGCTCAAAAAGTCACTTGTTCGAGCCGATGTGAGGCATTGCCATGATGGACAATGATCCGTCTTCGACGGTTGGTTTTCCTTATTTCTCCGAAGACTTGTGGCAAACAAATGGTTGTGTACCATTCAGAATTGACCGTTCTACGTTGCACCAATGGTACATGTCCAGTTTTTCCGAAAAAATAGACGACCATTTGCTTCGAAGTGCTTCGAGCAGGAACAACTGGGTTTAGCTCGCCTTACTTTTGGGCTCATACGCATAGATCCACTATTCGTCACCTGTCACGATGTCATACACATGTTTTGCAGCACCGCGATCGAATTTTTTGAGCATTTCTTCTGACCAATTGACACAAGCTTGTTTTTGAGCGATTGTTAAATTATGTGGGGTCCAACGCGAACAAATCTTTTTTACGGCCAAATGTTCATGCAATATTAAATGTATGCTGGTCCCACGATTGTCCAAGGATACCCAAATCTCACGATAAGCCACATAACGATCTTGCAGTATCAGTTCACGCACCGCATCAATGTTTTTCGGAACAACAACCGATTTTGGACGACCTTCACGAAATTCGTCGTTGAGTGAACTACGGCCATCGATAAACACTGGTCATTGATGGTGCTTCATCGCCAAAAATCGAATTAACTTCATCAATGCACTGTTGTTGAGTTAATCTACGTCGCAAGTTGTAAATAAGTGGACGCGACTGCCTCCCTGGACTTTCCCATACTGGAAACTGTTCATATCATCTTTATTCAACAGTAGAGTTATTTTCCTCAAAACTGTTGTTCAAGCGCTATCCTAAAACCTTGCCTCGTAACGAATAGACCTACAAGGCTTGTAAGAAGTCCCGCCAAATATCTGCGGTGCCCCTTAATTTCCTTTTAATATGCAACCAGGCATACTTCATTCTCTACTATATACGTGATATTGTGACTGCAAATTGAGTTTGCTGTGATTTTATAACAGACAGACATTTTTTAAAAACCACTTTTTTGGATTCCTAGATACCCAAAATGGATATTTCAAACAGAACTCGCTATTTAAGTTTATATATAAAAATTCAACGAGGTTTAGTTTTCTTTTTACGGCGAACAATACCTCACATGTCGACATTTTTAAAGCTTAGCATATACAGGGCGCTGACTTTGAATACTTTCCATAGGAAAAATACATGCATTTGTGGAATAGTTTAATTTCCTGCTCCCCAAGTTGAAAAGCGCATTCGAAACAAGTATGCAAAAGAAGGATTATGTTTACAGATGCTACTTTTATTTTTTAAATATCAAATTAAGTATTAAATACAAAATTTTGATAAATAATTTATAACTTGTTGTTGTAATACCGGTTAAAGAAATGAATGTAGCGCGACAGTATGG
>JABXWE010048556.1:0-16009 GCA_014611495.1 Limonius californicus
AATGACATTTACCTGTATGTCAAACTGTGTGACAGTTCAGGTAGTTAAAAATTTTGGCCCAACAAAATGTGAAAATGAACAAGTATTTAGTTGCAACTGATTTGTAATTTATTAAGGTAAGTAAATTACAGGTTTTTCGTCAAGATTTCTTTCTTTCTGTTACAATTTTCATATTGTCAGATTCTAAAGCTTAATATAGACGGGACAGTCCCTAGGCTACTGCAATTGACTTTTTAAAAAATCGCTTTGTATTTAGTTCAAGTATTCATTATTCCTTCCTTTTTTGCTGATTGCTATAATACCGGTGTCCTAAATTAGGCAAGGTGTCTCTAAAAGGCCTGCACAAAACCCTACCACATATTACTGAGACTACAATAGGAGGATCCAACCAACTTACCTGAATACAAAAGTTTATAGTTACGATCCAACTATTACCATAATTAAAGAAGCAGAAAAGTGATCGGACAAGTCTCACTTTAGAAGACTGTAACTCGGTAACCGTACACTTCTGTATGTTAGTAAGTTGGATTAAATTGTCCTATTGTGGTCTCAGGAATATGTGATAGCATTCTGTACAGAACCTTTCGATACCCCTTGTATAATGTCTCGTACTGTCCAACTAATAAAATAAGCTTTTCGTAACTTACCACCGCTTTGTCAATAGATTTTACGGGTAAAAAACTTATTGTTTCTCTCGAAAATAAAAAATGCATGCGGTGTTTGCGTTTCCTTTACGTTCATTTGAAAGATTTTGCACCATACATCATCAGGACGAACAATACGTACGGAAAAATATCCTCACCGAAGAGTTCCAGGAGCACTTTTAAAATTCAATGCGTACGGTGCTTATGAGTGAACGTTTTCACGAAAAATTCGTGCTAAAACTAGAATTGCGGTTTGTGCGCTTCGTACGCGCTTATCTTTACAATTATGTTTTTGACTTTCTCGTTTCTGTCCTTAAATTTTGCATTGTTTTTGATCGACACCAAAAAGTATATTTTCTTTGGCCTGTCTTTTAAATATATTTTGTAGTTCTACCGGTGTTACTTTATTATATATAAGTATCGATATACGGAAGGTATCAAATATATCAGTATGTTAAAGTTTGAAAGTGTCAAAGTTCAAAGGTATCAAATTATAATTTGATACCTTTGAACTTTGACAGCTTCAAACTACATTGATAATCATCAATGTATCTAATGTATAGAAAATATCATAGTATCATAGCATCGAAATATAGCATTTCATAATTCTGAAAGTATTGAAGATATTAAAATATCCCAAGTAACGAAAAACCAAAACTATAGAAAGCATTGAAACATCAAAGTTCGTAATAGCATCAACAGTATCAAAGTAACTAAAGTACGGAAATATTGCTAGTATCAAAAGTATGAAAAGCATCACCGAATCTAAATTTAAAAAAAATTCTCAAAGTTTAGACTGTATTGAAGTATCGAAAGCACAGGAAACGGCGTAGTATCGAGATATCGAAATTCATAGTTGTCAGATCATCGTAGATGAAACATTTCAGAGTATGGAGTAAATATTATAAGAATAGGAAGTGTCACGGTATTGCAACATGTTATTTCAAAATTGACAAAGGGTAGACAATAGCAAAGTAGCGAATCGCACTAACGAATGATCGATGTTCAAAACTGTCAAAGCATGGAAGACATTGAAACATCAAAGTATCAAAGGTTTCTAAACTTTTGATAGTATCGCAAATCGTAACACCTGTAGAAGGTAATACTTATTAAAGCATCGAAGATAACAAAGTATCAAATTACAGAAAGTAATAACAATATTGGCAGGATCACAAACATTAAAGTACTTGTAAAATCATCTAAGGCAAACCCGTACAACATAAGGCTCTCGTATCATCTTCTTGATTTTTATGTTAGCTGCTTTTTCTGTCGCAAAACATATTTCTAACAGCATTAACTGTAAGTATTGAAAACGTAAGATCTGATGGCCTCCAGTTGGAATTGTTCGGTTTGCAATCAGATCCCATTTGTGCTGGATGAATAGATAAAAGGACTTTCGCAAATTAAACCTAACAGAACAGTAGAAGCACTCCCCTCTCCAATTTTTGATGTCTGTAAGCTCTCGGCCCTATTTTTAAATATGACCACCTAATTACCTAAAATTGGAAGGCCTTGATATGATATATCAAAGTATCTGGTCTATAATCCAGTTATCAACTTTCTTTCTGTTCTCATTTACTCCATACCAGGGGTTCCCAACCGTCTTGTACCCTAGAGCACATTCTAAAATATCAGTAGGGCGCTGGGTGCCGTCTATTTTTTCAAAGCAAATATATAATTGGATATAATTAATAGTACATATCACACAGAAAATTTAATTACAACTGTAATTTTAACTGCTAAAACATGTAAAAATTATTGTTTAAATTCTTATGTTAAATGACTACACACAAAGTTTACATTACATAAATTTATATTTATATCAATCTCAAAGTCAATGTGATCTTTCTTCTCTTCTTCTTAGGGTGCTTTGTCTCTTAAGAGACGTAGCGATCTTCTCTCCTATGCCTGTGTTGCGCGTTTAGAGTGCCACAGACATAGAGGACCTACAGCTTAACGTGGGCTCCGAACCACGGGAAGTGGAAACACTTCTACTCCAGAGAAGATTTACTAGGCAGAATACCTCGCTGGTTTGCCACTGCCTTGCGAGGGAGAACGGCCGTTAAAAATCCGATGTTCCGGTACTGGGAATTGAACCCAGGACCCCCAGCGTAGAAGTCTAACGCGCTAACCTCTAGCCTACGGCCGCCTCAATGTGATCTTTAGCATTGTATTTTATTGGCCAATGCTTCATAATTAGAGGAGTATGATGACATTCCTGTTTATAAACAATCATCAAGATGCTCATCAATGAGTCGAGCTCTATATTTTAATTTTATGATATTCATGGTGGAAAACAATGATTCGCAAAGGTATGTGGAACCGAAAAAAATTTTATCTTGTGCGCTGCTCTTTTTAAGCATGGAAACATTTTCCTGCCCACTTGATTCTAGAAATTCTCATCTACTATGTGCGATTTTAGCTTATTGTCATTCTGAACATCTAAAATTTCTAGCTCCAGTTCTTCAGCCCTTACATGAACAAGCTGTGCAAGGTATGCAGCTGTGTCTATTATTTGACTTAGGAAGTAAAAGGATTAATAAAAAAGGAGACCATTGGCTCTATGGTAGTAAACTGCTGAAATCTCTTTTCAAATTGTTCTTTAAACACTTGAGGATGCTTAACAAATGATGACAAGTTAAATTCACGGTGGCCTACCATTTTCTTCATATTTGGGAAATATACAAGATATCCGATCTACAGATGTGAAATCCACAAAACCAATTTTGTTTTAAATGAGTTTACGGAGCCTATCATTTTAGCGTCATATTTGTCTTTTCCTTGCAACTCCAAGTTTAATGAATGCAATTTATCCATGATGTCTGTGAGAAAACCCAAATCCACCAGCCAGCATAGGTCTTTACCTTTATTGAACCAATGTACTTCGGTACGCAGGATCAGATCAAGTTCTTTATCTTCTATATATTCTACCAGGTCCTTGAAGAGTCCGTGCTGCAAAGAAGCTGCTCAAATAGAGTTGGTTATTTATATAACTGTTTTCCTAGCGTGTCCACAGGGCACAAAGCTTCCTGAGAAATAATACAGTAGTAGGACATAAACTTTGGGAATCAGTGATCTTTCTTTGCAGATAGTAGTAAATCCATTCCCTGATATTACCAACCATTGCTGGCGTCCCATCAGGGGTTATCGCAGACAACTTGTGCAAAGGCTTATCTATCGACTTGGCGTATGTTCTGAATATATTATAGATATCCTCACCCTTTCGTGCTTTCATGGGTAATATTTCCAGTAGATTTTCTCTTAGAGTGAAGTTGCTAAATACATTCTCACTATAACTGCTGTATCTGATAAATCTCTTGACTCGTAAAATTGTAAAGAGAAAGAGTCGCATATTTCCACATCGCTTTTTAACTAAATTTGTATGTCCGTTGAAATTGTATGGATTGTATACAGGTTGCTGGCGGCTACTAGGAACATATGGACATGCACGACAGTCATGCCTTTACACTATGCACCTTGTTTTTTTAAAAAGTAATGGTACAGTTACTGTCTTAGTATGAGGGTACAATGAGCCACACGATCTGAGTGCTAAGAGATGCCAGGCAGATCCGCTTGACCATGATCTTGCTCTGTATAAACAAACAATAACAACAACAACGCTACTGTCAAATCAATTAATGATTAGGAAAATAAAGCCACCAATATTATTTATTCAACTTAGGTACTCGTAAGCAATAACACTGTAATAAATGTGTTATAATTTTACAAACAGTCTAACTAACTAAGAATAAACCAGAAGAGTACCAAGAAAATTAAAGTATTAAAAAATCAGCCTCTGCCAAAGTCTTAAAACAGGGGGTGGATTAAACGGATAAATAATAAAGTTGAACAAAAAGAAGTATTCAGTAACACCCAAACGAATACAATTTCAACATAATCCTTTATAATAAAAATTCGAACAAATTTCCTCTTTCTGCCAAACAGTAGCCCAACCGATTGTGAAATCCTTCTATGAAACCATAAATTTTAGATTTAATATAACCTCATAGAAGGAAATCTTGAGGAGATAAGTCTGAAGATCGTGGTGCCCACAAGACTGTACCATATATTGCAATTACGCGATTGGGAAAAATATTGTTAAATATTCACGTACTGCCAATGTTTTATGGGCAGGACAGCCATCCTGGTGAAACCAAATTTCGTCAAATTGAACTCCTGGTGTTTGACGCAAAGCTGGAATTACCATGGAATATGCCACTCCAAATATTTAATTTATGTGCGTATTGGGTACCCCAATTATAATGTCTGCGTGCGTTATGTCACGACCAGCAACGAGCAATTGAAGGATTGTGCCGTCCATTTATTGGAAAGGTTGATTCGTCCGTAAAAAGAACGTTCCTTAGAAAATTTAGATTATTATTTGATTTCTCCATTACGTCTTCACAAAATTGCATTCGCCTTATTTGATCGGCGGGGTAGATTTCTTGAGTTTTTGACAATTTATAGGAACGATATTCGTTTTGCTTCAACATTTTTAATACAGAAGTATGGTGCAAATTAACTTGTTCAACAATCTGTCTGGAAGACTGGCACGAATTCTCTTCTACAACAGCACAAATTCTTAATTGGTCAAGTTCCTGCTTCTCAGTTTTAGGTTGAGGCGTTTTTTGTGGTTTTTGGCAGAAAAACATCATTTTTTCTCAATATTCTGCACAATTCCGTGTATTATAGTAGTGCTTGGCATGGGACTATTTGGGAAAGCGACTGCAAATAAGTTTCTTGTTTGATGTACTGTATTTTGCTGCTGTAGATCCATTTAATAACCTGTATTTTCTCATGCAACTCATATGTATTCATTGTAACAAAAATAAATTTGACAAGAAAATAAACTGACAGCGCCCTTATTAAAAAAAATATATCAAGGTGCATAGTGTAAACGCATGCCGGTCGTGCATGTCCCTATGTTACTGGTAGTCACCACCAACCTGTATATGCCACCAAGTTAATGCGGACAAACTTCCGTCTCGTGGTCGAACAGCGGGGAGCACATACAAATTGTTAGAAGGGTGCCATGGGGCCCGCGGGCATAGGGTTGGGTACCCCTCTCTACTAACTTTATTGTGGTTTGATCAATGGCAATTTATCCATTGTCTTCGCACGGTATTTTAAAGTTAAATTAACTGACTGCAAATTTGCCTTAGCTCGTGTGTTGCTCTTTGAAGATGATTTGCTTTATGTTGTATTTCTATTACACTATCTGCGAACAATCAACTATTTCTGATCATATCGTTTCCATTATCAGGATTACCATCATCATCAGCAAAGATTGCGCTTAACACATTCCGACTCATTATAACTCCCATTTTATTTAGGCTTTCCACTTCTTCTTTTACCTCAAAGCTTATACTGTCAGTCATGTGCGGTATTCTATCCATTTCGCTCTACAGTTGTGTATTATTTCATTTGCATTACATAAACCTAATTACTTTCTGATATCATTATTTTCTCATCTGCTTTTGTCATTACCCACGTTTCAGAAAAATGGAGAGAACTACAGTTTTGTATAATTTAAGTTCCGTCTCTTTTCTTGCTTTTTCCTATAAATGTCTGTGATTCGTGTCGCAAAGTTTTAGGGTTAATAATATTTCAAACGGTACAATTTCAGTAAAGAAAAATGTATACAACAAAACATCCGTATGAACTTCCATGATGTGACAGTATCATGTCTTGTTTAGACCTTTTAGCCAGTAAGTGCGTGGCCTTTGGGAACAACAATCCTTAAATCCCTTTCCGTTACCATTCCCCTTCGTCAAAATAACATATTTTCCGGCATGACACTCGCGTGTAATAAACCCGTCCTGAAATTCAAACAAACAGAGACCCTAGGGCCGCCTGCAAATCCAGGTATTTCAAACCTTGTTACTGGGACGTACATACCGGCCTTATGAATAATATCCAATGGTTAAATAGAAATCTGAAAGATGATTTTATTTCCTTTTTGAACTTTTGAAGTTCTCGGGCAACACGACAAAACGAAAACTAGTACTAATTTCTCAATTACGCTGCTCTGCAAAGTTTGCATAGTTGGTTTGCAGTTTACCAACTGCATAATTACAGCGGAAAATTTGCACACAGACTAACCGCATCACAAAACACGAGCGATCTCTCCAATGATTCAACACCAGGAATTATTAAAGTTAGTGGGTTTGTACGCTAATCAGACGTCGCTTCATATTTACCTGATTTGTATTTTCCCCAATTATGATGTGGGAAAATGAGTAGGAATTCACCACCGCTGTTTTTTCACAATTATCCGAGTTTGTGTGTTGTGTAATGAGACTGCCACGCGCGGCTTTGTTATTAAGGTCGGGTGAATAATGATGCTCGTAAAAATCATAACGGACTTTTCTTGGAAACGCAAAATAAGTTTATACGAGATGTTCGTTGAAACTCTCCAGACGCGTTAGGTAAGTCGCAAAGCACTCCCTGGTTGGAGTTTTTCTGATAAGCAGATTTGATGCCAAAGAAAAGTTTGGACGTTTAGTTTAGTGTCAGATTTATTACTTTTACTTCAATATTATTTCGCCAGAAAGTGGTAAAGTTAGGAATTTTTTGCCACAGTATATATAATAGTATATTGCTATAGGAAACAAAATCTATTCAAAATTATACAGACTTACTTTATTTTTCTCTTCTAATTTAATACGCTTCTGCTGTTCGCTACTCTAACTAAAGTGAAAAATTATGTAACTTGGAAGATCGCATTTTAATTATTTTGTTATACTAGGTATTGCATTACAGGGACCTCGGTGGAGCAGTGCGAATACGCGCTGCCACTCGAGGTCACAGTTAAATGCGGTCGATCTGCCGCGTTTTCGAACCCCGGCTGAGGCGACCCTATTTCACTTGGTTAAATTTAGAATGCATTTACATTATGCAACTAATTTATTCACGAAATGCGATTCTTTAGGAATACAATCTTTAGAAAGTTGATGGAAAAACGAACAACAATATAGTTTGATTTTCAAGAAACATAATCTTTTTTACTGCAATATCCTGTAATATTGGAATGTTTTCCATGCCATTAATTGTGTTTATTGTTGAAATACCCAAATGTACACCTTTTAGATAGTGAAAAGTGCATTTTAAATAATAGCATCCTGCATTTATTTAACAACTAAAGAACGAAAACAAAATCTTGTTCAAAGTTTTACTTCTCAGAATGTGGAAAATGTATTTAATGAACGGATACATTGTACAGAAGGGTGGCGTCAACGAAGTTGTGTCTGACTGAATACAAAAACATCAGCACTGCAAATTAGCATTTTATGAATAAATCGTACGTTATGGTGGTTGTTTCATAATTTAGCAGCGTGGGTTGCTTCCTGTTGATTTTCCTCCACGTATTGCATTTTGTCAATAGCTTTTGCACACATTGGTTCAAATCCCTCAACTACTGACGCTGATTCTTTTTACCGATGACGTGAATTTCTCAAGAAATCCGATAAGGAATGTTCACAATAACCATGTGTGGGTTGAAGAAAATCCATATGAGGAAAGACCGTGCATATGAGGTACTTGAAGATCGTTTTCAACATTAGTTCTCGTTGAACGTTTGGGTTGGAATTGTGGGTGACTGGCTAATTGGACCGGTATTTCTACCAGGAAGACTTACCGGCGAGGTGTATCGCAACTTTTTGAAACAGACTCTAAATGAGTTTCTGGAGGATGTACCATTGGCAACAAGAAATGCAATGTGGTTTATGCACGATGGTGCATCAGGCATTTTAGTGTGGTTTCTCGTGAGTTTTTAACAGTAACATAAGGAGATCGCAGGATTGGTTGAGGTGGACCTCACTTATGGCCTGCTATGGGGCTATCTAAAGTCATTAGTTTATTCTACTCCAGTGGAAAACGTAGAAGATTTAAGAAATCGGATAATTGCTGGGTGTAACTCAATAAGAAACGACCCTGGTGTTTTTGAAAGAGTTCGGCAGTCAATGAGGAGAAGATTGGATTCTTGCATCGTAGCTGGAGGTAGTCATTTTCAACAGTTTTTGTAGATTAAGAAACTTTACATGTAATTTTTGGTAATAAAATGTTATTGTCGAAAATTTTTTTCGCCTCGTATCTGCGAAACAAAGCGCCTTTTCAAAAATCATCAAAGGACAAAATATTCTGAGAATAGTCCAGGGAATAACCCCTTGAATTTTTGCCCTATGTTTAATAAACACCCTGAATATAAAAGTACACTTGCTGAGATGTACTATTTTTGTATGGTTAGAATATTCCTGGAACTAACTATCTAAACTGCCGGCCTCGGTGGTCTAGTGGTTAACGCATTTGCCTTTAGATCTGAGGGACGCGGGATCGAACCTGGCTGAGGTCGGCGAGATTTTTGTAGCGGGGAAAAATCTGAAAATGCGCCTTTTGTCGGATAAGAAGTACAGCCATAGGTCCCGTGCCACTACGATGTGTGACACGTTAAAAATCACTACTGGAGTTAGAATTACCCCAGACCGCGTCCTAGATCTCGCTCTTCCGAATCAATCAATCAATCAATCAACTATCTAAACTAGTTAGTTTCAAAATGTGAATGTCTTTGTTTCGTGGTTACCTATTTAAGTGGGATTAAATCCCAGCATAACGATGAGATCATTTCCACCGGTATTTTTCAATATAAGTCCAAACAAAGTTTATAATTAATGACACTAACGTTAGATATTTCACAATATAATTATACTAATACCAAAATTAGCTATGTCGGCATAAAATTTTGTATTTTCTTGAAACCACTTCAATGTTTCCTTTTTTGATTAAGATTTGGCCATGATAATGTATTTGCAACGGAACTTGCTTCAACTATGAACGATCTTTATCAATTGAACACATAACGCACATGCATATAAATCATTTCGCAGATAAATAAACTGTCTTCTTTAGCAACTTGTTAAAATGTTTCTAAAAAAATAATTAATCTTCGTGACGATTTTTGAATTTATTAAAACATGCGGTATATTGGAATATTATTGTATACCTTTAATTGCTTATTGTATATGCGGAACGACTGTGATTTTACTGTTTAGATGGTGAGGAGTGCTTTTAAGTGATCCACAAAAAACAAAGTCAAATAAATTTTTGTGATCGAATTCGAACAACAACTCTTATAGAAGTTTCTGTTTTTAGGACTGTAACAAATGCATACGGTGAGGGTAACTTTAGCAGAATTACTCTCAATTGTAAGCTTAAATAATAATAATACCAAATTGCTGTTTTCGGCGATTTGGTAGTGTATGTTACAGAATAAAACGGTTTTAATATAATACAATTTTCCTAAATAGCTAGCGGAAAATAACATTACTACCAGTGGCTTAAATACCATCCTGCAAATTATGCAACCCTACCAGAGTCCGAAACTTTTTTTATTTAAACACGTTATATTTCCTAAATATATTTCTTATTGTACAGGGCCATAACATGAAAATGTTTCTACTATTACTTTGTTGATTTTGAAGATATCGGAAAATAAAAAACTGCTTTATTGACTAATTTCTAACAAGGAATTTAACATTTAAAAAAACCAATCGAGCATCCCATTACAGATATGTAGCCATCAAGTTTGTTTTTTCTTATGGAACATCCTATATATTATTATATCTTCTAATTCTTCATTCTTTCATGCTTTCATCTAACTTACATGTTTATGTAAATTATTATCTTTTATTGTTTACGAGATCTGGATAATTAAATAAATCAACTATATTGTTGTTTATTCGATGATAATAATGAATGATTTATATAGCAGCAAGATGGGGCTCCGCGACATAAGTTAAGAGAAGTTACCAAATATTTTCCGATGTCATCAAATACAATAACGTTACAGTAGAATCTAACATTTTCATGTGATAACCCTGTACAGTAAGTAAAATTATTAATTGCCGACGCTGATCAAAAAAACCAGTAGCAAAAATAGTAATAACATTAATTAGTTTCAATATTTGTATGTACCTATAATTTATTTCACAGTACAAAAAAGCTCTTGTTACGTAGAGCCTGATTATTCTGCCACGTCCAAGACGACACGTCCTAAGTCACTTGACCGTAATATATAAATTTTAAAATTGTCAGAAACCACTATCACAATCTAGTATTTCTTTTTGTTTGATACATACAGTACCACTCAAAAAGATTTCACACCTTTGTATTTAGTACATTTTGACTACATTTTTTTCACATTTTGTATTGTATTTGGATTGAGCCAGTTCTAGGACGCGGTTTTCCAAGCACCTCTGTGCACTTAGAGCATATTTGCCCCATAGTACAACCTAACTATATGTATTTTACCTATATGGGGTAATTCCAACCATATTAGTAATTTTTAACGTTTCACAGATTGTAGTGGCACGAAAATTATGGCTTTACTTCTTATCCGACTATAGGCCCGCTTTCAGAAATTTCTCCGCCAGATATATCACACCGACTTCAGATAGGTTCGAAACCGCGTCTCTTGGATGTAAAGGCAAAGGCATTAACCACTAGTGCTGTTCTTGCGATGTTGATAGTCAGCTGTCGCGTCATCTTTTATACGGTCTTCCTGGCAGTCTGTTTCATTGTGGTTTTTCATTTCGCGCTATCTTGACCACCCTAGTGTCTTCCATTCTAGCTACATGTTCGTTGCATTCCCTTCTTCTTGGTCTTGCCCATCGTACCACGTCTCCTACTTTACATTTCTCTCTGATGTGTGTATTCCTTTGCCTGTCCAACATTGTATTCTTGCGGTTGTTCTAAGGGTCCTCATTTCTTTTGTTCTCATTTGCCTTTTAGTTTCTGCGCTATCAGCTCTGACCTCTGTTCCGTACGTCAAGACAGGTCTGACGCAAGTTTCATACATTTTAGATTGGCAGTCAATGGCCAGGTGTTTGGTTTTCCAGATTGCTTGTTTTAAGTGATCTGAGATGGTGCCTGCTTTGTTAACCTGCTGCCTCAGTTCGTCGTTGAGGTATCCACTGCTATAAATTCTTGTGCCAAGGTAGTTGAAGTGCATCACTTGCTCTATTGTGTGTTGTACACTTCTAGCATCGTAGGGGTTCCTTTGATGTGGACATTGCTATGATCTTTGTTGTTGAGATTATCATGTTATATTTTTCTGTTGTGCTGTGGGAAGTGTAGAGTAGTCGTTGTTATTTAGCCTTGGCGCAATAAATTCATTATAGAAGTGTTAATGAAATAGTTTTTAAATAGTAACAATTAATTATTTTGTTGGTATGAAATCGTTTTGAACATTCCGGATATCATTTGAATTGTTTTCATGATATGAAATTGTTTCTTTTCAGGCTACCTATGTCAGTGCTAAGAGATTAATCTGACCGCTGCATTTTTATTTAATTATAAATGAAGTATATTACATATTGATATCATATTAATCATTTCGCAAACTGTCATAACATTATTAACAAAAAATTCAACTCTATCGAGATTAAATAAAGTATTGTTTAAGTATGCCTAATTGCTAACTATTACGAAAAGGTGCGACATTTGAGAAACTAATAGCTGAGACAAGTGGAAAAGCTACGGAATTATTATGTATAGATTTAGCGATATTTTCTGGGGTGTATTTTGTTTCGTTGTGTCAACCGCCTCGCAGTCACACCTACATTTAGATTATAGAGTTGAAGGAAGCTAACAGATATCTAATTTATGTAACTACTTCAAGAATCGAAGGGGGCTTCTGTCACATTGTTTATTGATGGAAAAGAAATATCAGTTTCCATCCTGAGGAGATGGATTAAGTATTAAAAATCATTTGAATTAATATCACTAAGGAGGCGATGATTTTAATTTGTACTAACGCAACTGTGGCGTCTTATACGCAGAACGACAAGAATTTTAAAATGAGGAGTCACGCAACCCACTTGCCATTTAAAATTTATGCACCAATGGGCGTCGTGGCGCCACTATAACGGCATTTAAAACACCTCTAGTTCCGTTTTTCTAAATAATATATTACAGAATTTAATTAACACGATGGAAAATTATTCAACAGACGCTAGCGAGTTCTCTGAAATTTGAAATATCTTTAATTTGTCTATGAAACCTTTGTATTAACTATTTCTGTTATGTTCACTTATTCTGTCTGTTTATCATGGTTACTGCCGTGCCAACAACAATAATGATCTTATCATGGTACACCGATCACTGAAAGTGTTAGATTATTAGTTTATTAGCCTAAAATTTACTTATTAAGCTTGTGCTAACAGTGTTATTCAATTATTACCAAACCAAAACATTTTAAAACATCATACCTTTATATTTTCGTGCTAATACAAATGCCCTAAAAACACATCGTGTTTATGACGAGGGTTTTCCATAACATCAATTACCTTTCCATCAAATATTTGAAAGACTTTATCAACGACTGAGGTATACACTGTTTTGTTAAACGCGCCTAGGGTTGCAGACTACCGAGGACAGTATCTTAAAGTCAAAGAGGAAATTTTAAACATAGTCAACGGAAACATTGAAACGGGTGTGAGAAGAATGTTGACGAAAAGGTCATCAGTGATGATCTTGTTTGGAGAATTTTCCATCAAAAAGGTGAATATCCGTACATATCCCATGAGTACAATTCCTTATTCACCGTGACCACAAAGCGGAAATGATATTTCATGAATACATTTTTAGAGAAAAAACACCCAGATTTCTATACTAACATTATTTTCAATAATGAGGCCTGAGTACTGAACGAACAGTATTCAAAGTTAAGCAACGATCCCAGCCACCGCGATAGTAACATGATAACAGCCACAGACAATATTATCGGATTTACTTGATTTCTGTGCGTTCAAGAACTCATGGAAGACTTAGTTAACACTGATAATATGATCAATTTTGAGCATGTGTTTGCAGATATGCAAGTTAGTTTGCACAATTTAAAACAACAGCTCATTGACTATTTCGCCATAATTCAAAACAGTTATGATAATCACAGATGGATACTGAATCCGTTTTTAAACAATTGTGTTGAACAAGCTGAAATTTCGACAAACATGAAAAACTTATTGAAATATTATGTGATGGAATATTGAAATGGGTGTTGGATGGGTGAACGAAAATCTTACGCTAACACCCTGCTACCCTGGTGCCTCTGAGACCACCTGAAGCCTCTGCTCTCACTAGATTAGTGCTCAACGTTGCTAATTAACTGTCTTAAACAGGGTTAAACTGGTAGCAGGGTGAGCGTATCGGAAAAGGGAGTTCATACAAATATCAGGAGCAAGAGATTCGCATTGGTAAAGATAACGAAGCGTGCGAGATAAACAGGAGAATATGCTTGTCCTGGACTCCTTTTCGCAAGCTAAGATACATTTTCACGTCCCATATACCAGTAAAACTGAACACAAAAGTATATGAACAAAGCATTTTGCCGGTGCTGACCTGTGGTGCTAAATCTTTATTCACCACAGAGAAGTAGCGTTTTGAAATGGGGTGCCAAACGCTACTATACGCAGTAAGACTGGATTACCAGATACAGTAGAGATGATAGCTTGCTTGAAATGGAACTGGGCGGGCCATGTGGCTAGAAGATAGAATAACAGGTGGAACAAAAGAATTCAGGAATGGAGACCCAGGCAGGATGCATTTAGAAGTAGAGACCGTCAGCAACGCGTTGGTCCGACGAAATTAGAAGAATAGCTACAAACTGGAGGAATGCTGCTAGAGATCAATAAACATCGGACATCATTTTTCATCTGCAATTTACATATGGTATACACATTTTGGGGGTATTCTTTAATATGTAACTATAAACCAGAACCTTAACTTTTTCTTCATGTACCATTGCTTTCTTTTAGTAACATTTATTGAAACATAAATAATACGAAATAGTTCTGCTTTATGGGCTCCTAGATCTCACTTCTTAACTCCGTTTTACTTTCGTAGTTACCTAAAGGTATGTTTAGCCTACACAGTCTGTAAATAATCATGCCGTGATGCAAAAGCGATTTGAATAATGTAGTCAAACAATGCTAGCAAGTCATAGTATATTTGAAAGAGCGCAGAGTTCTTTCTTGCGGGGATTTAAAGCCTGTGTCGACACGGAAGAAGAACATTTTGGATATTTTCAAAAATTTAGGATAAAACAATTAACAGTGTGTATTTTACTGCTAAATATTAATAAAATTTCCAGTAGGAAATCGCTCATATATGATAACAAATGGTTTAAGGACTTGTTCTTCATCTTACTATAATTATGCCCCTTAAGTATTTAAAACTTTTTTCTAAAATTTTTTATAAGAAACTGAAACCGCTCCCCTTCTCGGTTGTACTTGTAAAATATGAAACTGATAAATATCTCATTGAGAGAGCGTTTATAAATATATTGCTGAATGATTAAAAAATGTTTAACATTCCAAGTAGGTTTACGAATGTGGCAAAATAGGGTTACATTAGACGATACCTACATTTAATTATACAATTAACATTTAAATTGAATAAATAATTTTAAATAAGCACTCATATGTAGCTGTGTGATGCTTACCAAGGTAAACAAACGTGTGTATTTTATTAGGTGCTGTGGATTGTTTGTAAATAAAAACAAACAGAATTGCAACTGCAATTTAATTTCTGTCAAATTTTGTTGAAAATGTCGTAATTATGTGCTTTCCAAGACGATATTTTGGTACAGCAAAGCATCTTAGATGAAACTGCGCTGTAGTGGCCAATGTACTACCTGAAAAGCCCAAATCGGCATATAAAAAAGAGTATATGTACTACATATTGTGAATAGAGAAATCTATTTTTTTTTGATAATTGTGGAGTTGCCAAAGGCAACTTCATGATTCCCATTCCACCCAGCTTATTCCGGCTCAGCATATATCGTGCTGTACAACGTGCTTAACATGCCCCACCCTTTAAAAACTCCATGCTCCAGACACCATAAACACCCTGAGAAAGTCCAGTGTTCAGGATTCGAAGCTGAGAGACTTTAATAGCTCCGACTCCAAGTGTTGTGGCCACTAGTATACCGCTGTCCCCTGAATGGAGAACTCTGAAAACTGTAGAAGGTGTCACCGAGGAGGTACTTTTCGCATATTTTTGAAGAAACCAAACAGGTGAAAGCCTCTACTTTATGGTCCTACTATACTAAGCTCCAAGCAATATTATCTGTAAATGAAAATACTGACACTTCCAAGTAAGTAAATTATAATGTTTTTTAATTATATACAGGGTGGGCAAATTTCGATGTTTGTATAGGGTAACTCGGTAATTATAGGAGATACAAAAAAATGGTAGGCACGTTCTCGATCTCTTTTTTTGAGACAAATTCACTGGCGGAAACAAAAATTTGCTATCGTCTTTTGTTTTCGAGTTACAAACAAAAGTTCGATTTTTCGACTTTTAGACAC
>JABXWE010048558.1:0-16965 GCA_014611495.1 Limonius californicus
TTCCATTTTTCTTCTTTTTACAGTTCTCAAGATTTCTGTTTCCTTATTTAATCGTTCTAGTACGTTTTTATTCGTGATGTGGTCTCTCCACGGGATCTTTAATATACGTCGGTATAGCCACATTTCAAAAGCTTCCAATTTCTTACTCGTCGCTTCAGTGAGGGTCCAGGATTCGACCCCACATAGCAGTACTGTGAAGACATATGTTCGGAGAAGTTTTATTTTTGTTTAAGTTTAGGTCATGACTTGTGAAGAGGCTTTTCATCTTCACGAATGCTGCTCTTGCCTTTTATACTCTGCATTTAATTTCCAGGGAGTGGTCCCATTTGTCGTTTATTGTTGCGCCAAGATAGGTATATGTATTTACTCTTTTTATATGTCTATTGTTGATTGTTATTTGCATTGGTGGTATCCTATTTTTACTTATAACCATGTATTTGGTTTTGCTTATGTTTAATGTTAGGCCGTAATGTTGACTTATCGCGGCTATCTTGGACATTAGCTGTTGTAAGCCATCTAAACTATTTGCAAATACCACCGCATCATCTGCATATCTTATGTTATTTAGGCATTCTCCGTTAATCATTATGCCTTCTTCTACATCTTCCAGTGCTTCTTTAAAAATCTCTTCTGAATATATATTGAATAATAGAGGGGACAGCACACAGCCCTGCCTTACTCCCCGTTGTATATGTATTTCTTCTGAGTTTTGCCCTTCAACTCTTATATTGGCGGTTTGTTTCCAGTAAAGATTTATGATGATTTGTATATCGCGATCATCTAAGCCTATGTTTTGCAATATTTCTACGAGTTTTCCGTGTTTTACGCTGTCGAACGCCTTATTGTAATCGATAAAGCAAGCTTATATGTCGCAGTTCATATCTCTACATCGCTGGAATAAGACTTGTACGCAGAATAGCGACTCTCTTGTTCCTACTGCGTTTCTAAAACCGAACTGTGTTCTTCCTACGTTTTCTTCGCATTTTCTATATATTCTTTGATGGATGATCTTCAGGAATAGCTTTAACAAATGGCTCATTAAACTGATCGTCCGGTAATCACTACACTGTTTAGAATTAGTCTTTTTAGGGATAATTATGAAGCTTGATTTTAGCCATGCTGCTGGTATTTCTCCAGTTTTATATACGTTATTAAATATTTTAGACAGCCATTTAATTCCGTCTTCGTCAAATAATTTCAAAAATTCTGAATGGAACTTATCAGGTTCTGGCGTCTTTCCGCCCTTCATATGGTAAATAGCTATTTGAATTTCTCCTTCTGTAATTGAAGGACCTGTTTCCCTTTGTAAGTTAGAGGGATGGTTCTAGTCTTCAATTATTAGGCCAGTTGATTAAATATTATCCATTTAAAATTATTTATTTCGTGGCGTTTAATAATGCTTCTTATTTATGTACAGTTCTACTAGAAGGTTTAGTGTTATATACGGTATAGCTCTGAATACTGGTGTAACTCCTTTAGGTGTATCTGTAATGTGTTTCTGATGTGAGGATGATACCAAAATCAGGTATTTTGATAACTCATGGCTCCGTTGAATTAGCCTGTTGGTATTCCAGACTGCACGTTTGAGAACTGTGTCTATTAAATTGTTTATTCAGCAAGAAAGTCAAGAGCCTCTTGTTGTTATTTAGATTTTGTTTATGACTATTTTTTCAACTGCTTCAAATTTATAGTTGACTGCTTGGTTCGCAAGTTTTTGGTTGTTTAATATTTGACATTTTAGGGAAATCCATTTGGTGACGGATCAGATTTTTACGTTAACGGGGTCACAAGTACCTACACCACTATAAACATAAAATAGAACTACAACTAGCTTTAAAAGATTTCAAGTAGGTGTATAACACGGTTAACAGGAGAGAACTCTTCAAAACAATGGAAAACTTGAAGATTTCAGACCAACTAGTTCTTCTTCTTCTTCATTACTTCTTTTCCATTATACCTTTGTCGCTGTCAGATTCCAATATTCTCTAATTTCTCAATTGCCTTCATGTAAATCTGTATTCTATTATATTCTTTATGTAGGTTTTCCATTAGACGGCTGATTTCCTTGCCTTCATCTATCTCGTGGTGACTAATTTAAAATCTTCTTTGACCGTCGTTCTTTTTGCATTCTTTTGATGTGTCCGTACCACCTCAACGCTCTGTTTTCTATACTTCTAAAAAATGATGTTGCTGTTTCCATTTCCCTCCATATCGTTTCCGTTCTTATTGTATCTCTCCTGGTGTATTGCAAACATATCCTTATATAGTTCTGATACTATCTTGTCCTTACCAAGCTAGTTAATCTTATTAAAATCAGGATTTCGTCGGTGTGGTGAAAATAGGGAACAATAGCTCTAAACCCTTTCAAACATGTAGCGGCTTAACACAGGCTCCCTTTCAACCCTTCTGTTTCATTTGCTGTTGGAGTGGATATTAAAAAGGACTGAACACACAGAGATGAAACAATAAACAACCAAGAACACCACTGCATGACCAACGCAACGGAAAGAATTGCAAAGCATACTGCGAAAATTAGCACTAAAAGACCCAAGATTCGTTTTACAATTAACAAACAAAAGACTAAATGTAAGAAAAACGGAAGAAGTACAGATATACACAAGCAACAGTATTACATTAAAATACCAGAGGCTGGAATTATGGTTTCGAAAAGGTGCGCAAGTTTAACTACTCAGAAACATTATTAACAGAAAAGTGCCACAACAGTCATGAAGTTAGTGCGCATATCGTCAGAGTTAACTGAATGCCTGGTCACTAACGGCAGTTTAAAAATCAAAGAATGTGTCCCGCAACAGTTAAAGTATAAAAACCGTAACTTGCGCGAATTAAACCTGGAAGTTGAAAAAAGTGAGAGAGGAAGATGCTTAGGAGTTTTGAAGATGGTAAGAAGATGGGAGAGGAGAATAAACTAGTAAATATAAAACCATATGCAGAGCCTGATATCATAAGCATAAGCATAATTCGAGCAAATAGAATACGATGCCTGGGACGCGTACTGTGCCTCTGAGAGGAGGCAACCACAAAAAAGATGCACACAAAATTATATGGAAAAAAAGAAATAAGTAGGACAAAGAAAAGATGGCTCAACTCTACGGAAGAAGTTCTGAAGAGCATAGGAGTAAGAAACTGAAAATAAGTCATGGAAAAAAATAGTTGAGCAAGACCCGTAGCTCTATCATATACAGGGTTTGTTTGCTGAGACAAGCAGCTTGATATTTTGGATGTTTGAAGTTTTAGAAAAATTCAAAACAGCCCGTAAAGCATATAAACATATAACATATTAATATATTCAACTATTGGATAGCTTATAGTGCAACTGCAATGAAATCTGCATGGGATTCTTTATATTCTCTAAGAGGATACTCACGCACAATGTGAAGCACAGTTTGATTTTTCGTCCCATTTTATAGTCTGCCGATGTTTGCATCGGT
Organism: Limonius californicus; assembly: GCA_014611495.1. Taxonomy (NCBI): domain Eukaryota; kingdom Metazoa; phylum Arthropoda; class Insecta; order Coleoptera; family Elateridae; genus Limonius; species Limonius californicus. The sequence goes on from JABXWE010048558.1 coordinate 3,450, forward strand.
CGTTGTAATTACTTCCTTCATAAATGGGAATTATGAAGGAAGTAATTACGACCGTGGCCAGTTCGCACTGGCACTGTTAAGGGAGACTCAGATATCGCAAGGAAGTTCAAGTTCAGCTCGACGATGCTCATTAAAAAGAGACGTCCATGCACCGGGGGCCGTACTTCTTCTATATCTCTAAAACCGTCAGAGACCAGTTTTCTTGCATATTCTGTTGCTCGATTTAAAACGACCAATTCTGAGTCCTATGTCTTGATGTGTTGGAAGAACTGGGTGTTATCTTATTTTCTTGTAATTCTTAAGTAGGTTCATGTTTCTCCTTACATGCGGCGGGCTCAATGTGGCAGCCAGTATAAAGGTGTTGTTCTGATTGTACTGCTCACAGTTCTCATCGGTTAGTTAACAACAATGTCTACTGAATTGGTACGATGACTGTTCAACCATACTCCAGAGTAGTAGTCTGCAGTGAAGTTACTAAACCAAGAGCTGTGGTACGTAAAACGGAGGCCGTAGCACCCCATGAGGATCCAGCAAGCCTGGTTAGGAATTTAGGATATTGTTCGTCGTTTGGCAGCAGCGTTGGTTAGGTGTTTATTATACGACAAAGTCTATCCAAAACCAAACCGAGGTACTTCCGGTTAGGGTTGAACAATAGACGTGACCATCCATGAAAACATTGAGGTGGGTTTGAACTATCTTGTTATTCAGGTGAACAAAGCAGCATTTTGTTTTTCTCACGCTTGGGATAAGTCTCCATTTCTTAAAGAACCTGCAATGGGTCTTCATGTCTTCATCCAGGGTATTCTCAATCGCACCCGTTTCTTTATGCTGCGTGCCAATAACAAGATCGTTAACACAGGCAAATCGTCTGGAATGAGTCTGAGGTTAGGTAGTAACGCTGCTAAGACATAACCTTGCGGGAAGCCGTTATTTAGTCCTCTCTGTTTGCTACAACTATCTCCTATCACTAAATGGAACATTCTGTCTAAGAGCATCTTATTCAGTAGGTGAGCCATCTTCTTGCATTTGCTGACTTTGAAACATTTATATACAACCCTTTCCTCCAGAGTGTATCATATGCTGCGTGAGGTTTGCAAACACCGTCCCGACCTTTAAGAGTTTCTCAAATCCCACTTCAATATCGGTGGTAGGTGCGAGAACTTGGTCTTCGTAATCTCTAGAGGGAATCAATTCGGCTTGATCGGATGGAAGAACGGCAAAGAGCATATCGCTGACTCTATTGCACATAACTTTTTGCATCAACTTGTAGCAGACACCAAGCAACTATATCGGGCGATAACTGTCTGCTGTGTTAGCAGGTTTAACCTGTTTCATGTAATAGTGCTATGGGCTGATGTGATAAAGCACCAGGTGGCATGTGAAAAATCCCGTTTCAACTCCCGAAGACGAACATTTTTTAAATTAATAATTTATTAGTTATCGTTTTTGTTAAAGTTTTCCTACTTCTTGTCTCTTTGTTTTCCGCATTTCATATATCGTAGTAGAGAGAAGACTGCAGTACATACGATTTTGCATGAACATGTAGCTGTGAAAAGGATCTGTTCCCGATGGATTCCGCATAATTTGACCGAGGAACTGCAAAATCTGTGTACAACATCGTAACAGGTGAAGAAACTTGAATATATTCGTACAAACCGAAAACTAAGCAACAATCCATTGTTTGGGTGTTCCACGAAAATGATCGTTTGTTTCTTCGGTTGTCCTGGACATGTCGTAACCATTCCTTTAGAGGATCGAAGAACAGTGAACGCTAACTGGTATACAACAAAAACAGCCGAAAACGTCGCATCATTCTTCATAATGACAATGCCAACTCTCACACAGCACGTCAAATAATTGATTATTTGAAGGAGAAAAACATCGAATATTTCATTGCCTGTATTTACCTATTCATCACCTAGCGACTTCTTTATGTTCCTGAATGTCAAACAAATAATGCGTGGACAGCGATTCTCATCACATCAAGAAGCTGTTGAAGCCCTCAAAAACCATGTTTTTGAGATACCACCTTCAGAGGGAAAAATTGTTTCTAGAATTGGTTTGAACGCATGCAAAAGTGTATAAATGCCAATACCATGTGCCAAATGACACAATAAATTGAATGAAAACATAATCGGCGTTATTATTCTAATTATTAGGGATAATGTTATAATGAAGGAATAATTTTGCTTTAATTTTCAGATTTATCTACCCTCCCAGTTAGTGATTAATATCAAACATAATAAAACACAGGAACGAGATTTTCATTCTGTTTCTGAAGTAAAATAAGGAATCCGCTTAATTAATTTTTCAGGGATCCAAATTACTTCATGTTATTTTGCAAATTAATCCAATAATTCTAATTTGTTCTTGTAAGAGGTGCTCTTTGTTTTATGAGCCCATTTCAGGTTTTCTTTAAACCTGGTCGTACTGTATTTAGAAACTGAGTTTCAAAAATTTAATTTAACGCATCAAATGTCCAATTTGGCCTTCCTCGTATACATCCGAATGCCAGTTTCATTAAAATACCAGCCAGTCCTTATCCGTCTTCCTGGGCTTATTTTCTCCGGGAAACAAAAAAGCGAAACTCCTGCCCACGTTATTCTTATCGCTCATATTAGGTTTTAATTTTGAAACGTGAATACGTTTCCAAAGGAGGAGTTTTACTTGAATGTGTAAGTAAGCGTATAAACGCCGGGAGAACAAAAGGTGGAAAGGATAAAAATAGCTCGGGAAAGTCGGTGAAGATTGTCGAACAGTCAGAGTACTAATTATGTCGCAGGGTGGAATTCGCTCTGTAAATTCAGGTCCGACAATTCCGGTTCTAACCTCATAACCCCGCTGCAATGGCAGCCGATAATTGTGTGTCATTTGCCGTGCGAGACCTTCGCACTTTGCGGAATCTCTCGTTTTACGACGATTTATTGTCCCTAATCCCGCTGAAGGGGTTAATTTAGCAAACCACATTCGCAACGCCCCAAAAATAATTTCTATAGATTCATCAGTAAAGGAAGAATCAACAGGAAAGTCGCTGCAATTATGTGAAACCCCATTTTTAAATTGGTTTCGTGACGTTAATTTAGTTACTTATTGCGGATTTTGCTGAGCGGATTAATTTAGGAAATCTCGAAAAAAATTTCCAAAAGCTGTGTCAGTGAATTAATTTTCAAAATAAGAATTTATAGGAAAAGCGCTACTAAAAATGGTAAAAATGGTAAGGAAAAATTTGAAATAATTTGCTCGTTCCATTATTTAGTTACCCAATCCGATTTCCGTTGAGATGATTTATTAAAAAAAGCTCAATAGAAATTACTTTCTCTAGATTTGTCATTAGAAAAAGGTTCGACAGGAAATTAGCAGGAAATAATATCAAGGTAAGGTCTTTCTGACACTTGGGTTACTATTTCCGATTTCATTATAAACATCAAATTAGAAATCCCAAACGTAAATTCTTAAATGTAATTTCTGTAAGAAGAATTGACACGATAGTCGCTGCAAAACTGAGAAACATTTATACTCGTGATTTTGTTACTCAACTAATTAATCCGAATCTTTTCCAGAGAGTTTAATTTAGTAAAACTTAATGTAAATTCGTTAAACAGTTTCTGTCGATTTATGGTCGACAATAGAATCTACGCTGCTAATTAATTATTGTGAATCTCTTTCACATATTAATTTTGTAAACGCCCACATTTCATAAGAAGAATCGACAGGAAAGTTGCTGTAAATATTAAGTTAGATTTTAGCTATTATTTTGGACTTTCAGTTACTAATATTTTGTAATTCTTAATGGAAATTCTAGAAAGAAAGTTTTTCTCGATTTATTTTCATAACAGGAACCGCCTAGTATGTCGCTAAAAAAATGATAAAATAGATCTTAGATATTATTTTGGACTTACTAGTAGTAACTAATTAATTATTTCTGAGGGGATTCATTTTGTACGTTCCAATAGCAAGTTTCTGGAGATATGTTCATAAGAAGATCCTGTAGAAAAGTAAATATTAAAACAGATTTTAGGTATTATTTTGGCTTTTCAGTTACAAATTAATTATTTTGAATCGGTTTGCGGGAATTATTTTGTGAACTTTCACAGAAATTTTGGAAAGCAAGTTTTTCTAGACTTATTTTCACAACAAGAACCGCCTATCAAGTCGCTGCAAAAATGATAAGGCAGATTTAGATATTATTTTGGACTTACTAGTAGTAACTAATTAATTATTTCTGAATGGATTAATTTTATAAGTACCAATCAAAATTCACGAAAGCAAGTTTTTGTAGATTTATTTTCATTTGAAGAGTCTTTAGAAAAGTCATTGCAAAAAAATATTAAAACTGATTTTAGATATTATTTTGGTTTTTCAGTTTCTAATTAATTATTGCGAATCTTTTTGAGGGGATTATTTTGTAAACATTCATGTAAATTCTGGAAAGTGAGGTTTTCTAGACTCATTTTCATAACAAGAATTGCCTAGTAAGTCGCTGCAAAAGGGATAAGGCAGATTTAGATATTATTTTGGACTTACTAGTAGTAACTAATTAATTATTTTTCAGGGGATTAATTTTGTAAATCCCAGTAGAACTTTTCGAAAGCAAATTTCTGTAGATTATTTTCATAAGAAGAATCTCCAGAAAAATCACTTCAAAAAATATTGATACAGGTGTCAGATATTATTTTGATCTGTCGGTTGCTAATTAATTATTTTTAATCTCTATGAGGGAATTAATTTTGTAAACCTTAATAGACATTCTGGAACGAAAGTGATTCTAGATTTATTTTTATAACAAGAACCGCCTAGTAAGACGCTGCAAAAATGATAACACAGATTTTAGATATTATTTTGGAGTTACTACTATTAACTAATTAATCATCTCTGAAGGAATTAATTTGGCAAGTCCCAATAGACATTCTCGAAAGCAAGTTTCTGTAGATTTATTTTCCTAAGTAAAATCTGTGGAAAAGTCACTACAAAAAATATTAAAACAAATTTTAGATATTATTTTGGACTTCCAAATTAATTATTCCGCAACTTTCTAAGGGGTTAATTTTGCATACCGTAATAGGAATTTGGAAAAAAGATTGTAATATATTTTTTCATAACAAGGTTCGCCTAGTAAGTCTCTGCAAAAATGAGAGACAGATTTTAGATATTATTTTGGACCTGCAGTTACTAATTAATTACTCCGCAACTTTGTAAGGGGTTAATTTTGTAAACTCTAATAGGAATTTGGGAAAGTGAATTAACAGTATATGTGCGTTGCTTAGTTGATAAATGCACTGAAGTGATGTTTACACCTATTTCTTGGCTAACTGTAAGGTAGTGGGATTGAGCGAGATGAGTAGTTGTTGATTGAAGCTGTAGATAATGCTTTTGCTTATGTAGTACTGTGGAGATAGTACTATTAGTAATTGTAATTACTGTGCTCTTATAATTGAGGCTTCTGGTATTATGGTTGGGGGGCCAGTGAGCTCTTCAAGGTTCCTGGGGGTTGTGTACCCGCGCAGGATTGCATTTTAAGCTGCTTAATGCTTGGGAGAATCGGTGATTGGGCCTAATCACTCGGCTTGACCTCGACCTGGTTAACCAGCCAGTGATCTCTGCATTGCACTTTGTATAGTGGCCCATGGAGAGCCTGTTTCTCACTCTTTTTCTTGTGATGCATGCACGGCGGCTGGTGGAGGTCGGTTGGTGATCACAGTCACATGGCGGAACTGCACCCATTGATTGGTGGTAACATTCGGTTACCGGTATTCGTTACAGGTTAGGTACATCAGTCAAGATCTACTAAAGGCGGCCCTGTCAAGAACACCTCACCCTGAACGAGAACTACTAGAGACGGTCCTGTCATGGTGCCAAAGGTGAGCTACTAGATGCTATGTGGCATCCTACGGGGGTACACCCGACCCCCTGTAAGTAGAAATGCAAAAGTTTACAATGCTAATGTAATAATGTATTATTGCTTGTGTGTTCCAGGCTTTGCTGGTTTGTGCTAAAATGCGGTTGTGACTGTTTGTGTGTTTACTTTATGAGTGCACCGCGTACATGTCTGAAGTTTGCTAAATCCTGAGCTCCCAAGAATTTGGTCTTGATGAATGCACATAACCGATTTGGAGACCATATCGGTGAGTGTTTAGTTATTTATTATATTTACTTTGTAAAACTACGGTATCTACCTCGCCTAAAGTTTGTGACAATTTCATTCAGTACCATACGTGAAATTTGAGAAAAATTTGCGATGGGTAAATTTTGTCGGCGTTTTTGTTTTGTGCTCGGAGAAAACGAATCACAACGTGCACTTTACACAGGGTTTTCTGTTGTAGTACTCATTTTAATGTTTTATTATACACCTGAATACAATGATAGGGCCACGAGTGGCTAGCTCATCAACCACTTAATCACTCCCATAATGCACCAAATTGACCACGCCCCTCAATCGGCGGGAATATTTAAACTGCCCTTAATTTCCTAATGTTCGAGCTCTTTAAATAATTAGTTAATTGCTTAAGAATTGTCGTCAGTTGTGTTCCAAAAATGCTGTTACGTTGAAAAAGTATAATAAATCTAACTAATCTCGGGAAATCTTGTAGAAAGAACGTTAACTAATTGTAATAAAGTATTTTCTATGTAATTATAATTAGCAACATTTGTTTAATTCTCTCATACATGTATAACGATTTAATTTAAAAATATTGTACACAGCTTTAGAAAAGCAAAACTGGTTTCAGTAGGATTCATTCCAATGAATTATGTTAATTGTCGGTTAATTATGTACAGAGAAACTGAAATTAAACGCACGCAATTCAAAATGAATGACTGTTTGTAACGTACGATCATATTATCTGCTTAGCTGACCGGATTGTGCGTTCTGAGCGATATTATTTGTATTTGTATGGTTTGTTGGTTAAACAGATAATTCCGTTTTAATGTTGCCGACCGCGGCAGGTTTGTTTGGCTTATTAATGTGTGATTGGAAATTTCAATTTAATTCCAAGTGCTCGAAGTTGGTTCGAGAGTTCTGATTATTTCAGGTTATTGCTGTTTTCAACGGTGGGAGTTTCAGGATTTTATAGCATGTAGGCGTACTCAAACAAATTATTTCACCGAGAAAAGCAAATTTAGCCGTTCTACGAGAAATTTGTATTACGCGCAAAAATAAACTTGGAGTACACTAATTTTTAGATTACATCAAATAATATATGCCGTGAAAGTACTAAATTAGATAGAAATGAATAGAACTGGCTCTTAGATCTCCCGACTTGAATCCATGAGATGTTTTGTGCACCAGGATCATGAAATTCGTAATTTGTATTAATGGAGATTCATAATACGTAAAGATTAACAAACAATAATGAGTAGGCCCGCTAGTCTACGGATGTGAACCCTGTAAATTTGTAGTATCATTAATAACTAGTGTGTTCAAGCCCGAATAAGTGGGAAGAAAACCCAAAACAGATAGGAAAAGAACTGAAAAGTATATATGTGGATTGGCACAAAATGCAAAAATAGTAAGATGGCCTCCTCAGTCTTTGTTATATGTGTTATTTTGAAAGATAATTTAATAAGTAATATTCTTAACATACACTAACTAATGTACAAAATATAAAGATATAAGATCGCATAAAACATACAAAAGAGTGGACTGGCCACCTCAATCTTCTGATTTAAATCCTTCACATGTCTGATGCGGAGCTGGCAAGTAATGCTTATGTATTTGTTTCAGAACAGATTTAACGAAATACAAAATCAGAAAGACTGGTAGAAATTGAGAAATTAAAAGGAAAAACGAATGATTAAATAAGATATAAATCTCTAAGTTGGTATAGTCTCCCGATTTACACCTTATATACTGTATGCGATTATTTATATTGTTTATACTAATATTTAATTGCTATCTGAATAAAGCGAAAGAAATGCAAAATATAAGAATGTATCCAAGAGTGTACGATGAAGTTGTTCAAAGTAACTACTTATGATAGCAAATTTCCGGATCTGAATAATGTGAGTCTTTTATTCTACGGAGTAATACCTATGAATTCTGTTTGAAAATAGTTTAAACCAAATTGCAAATCTAAAATCGCTCAAAAGTAAAAATCTAGAATTGTCAAATAAGATATAAATCAGTTGGTGGCCTCCCCACTCCCCATCAACCCGACTTAATAATATTGGTGGTATCTTAATTTTATTATTTATTATTAGCTGTTTGTGTGTTTACTTTGTGAGTGCACCGCGTACAGTCTGAAGCTATCACATCCTGAACTCTCGAGAATTTAGTCTTGATAGGTATTTTTAGTTAATTATTACTGTTAGTTTGTAAAAATTCCCACAGTCCGTCCCGGTATGAACAAGACCCTCCTACACATATGTATTATATTAGTTTAAACTAATTACTAAAATGATTCCAACATTAAAAAAACACAGCATGTTCTGCTTAAACATTAAAAGTTGCTTCTGTATTGTGAATTACCATTACAAATTGCAATTGATATTCCAAATGGCGTTAAAATATATTGACGCTTCTTTCATTTAATCTGTGTTAACTCAAAAATAAATAAGTCGGCAATTGCGGAGAAGTTATGCAGGGTGTTCATTAAACATACGGCAAAAATTCAAGGGGTTATTCCCTGGACTATTCTAAGAATATTTTGTCCTTTGATGATTTTTGAAAAGCTGCTTTGTTTCGAAGATACAGTGCGAGAAAAATTTTCGACAAAACCAATTTTGATATTTTTCAAATTATTAATGTAGCCGAAATAAAAGTATGGCGTACTACACTGGGCTTACCGAGTATAACTTTTTAAAAAAATGCGTTGTTATCTTTTAACAACATTCCGATTACTAAGAACGGCTGTTTTATCCACTAACAGCTGGCAAGTGCAGACATTGAAAAGAAAATCAGTTTAAACGCGGATTTCATTTGAATACGTCTCGTGATTGATCATTGTGTATGTGTCGAATTTGTTGAGACTGATTGACGTTTGGCTGTTTGACGTATATTTTCTGTCTTTAATATTTAAGCTTTTGTTAGTGAAGTCCTCTATCATGAATCGCTATAGGAACGCCGAGATGACTGACATGCATTTCATTTATGGACTTGCTGATGGCAATGCATTACAAGCTAGGCGGTTGTACATTGAATGATTTCCTGACCGTAATGTTTCTGATAGAAAAACATCTTCATGAAACAGGTACATTGAAACGAAGTGGAGGACCAGGAAGACCAATGACAGTAAGAACGGTAGAAGTAGAAGAGAATGTGCTGGACATGATAGAGAAAGATCCAGGTACTTCTACTCGAAATTGCAAATACTTTGAATGTAAGTAATGGGACTGTTTGGAAAATTCTTAGGGACTAGTTGTTGTACCCATACCACATACTTCTTCCTGTTGATTGTCTTCCACGTATTCCATTCTATCAATGGCTTTTGCACACATTGGTGTGCCTCAACTACTGACGCTGATTCTTTTTGAAGTGAATTTCTCAAGAAATGCAATAAGGAGTTTTCACAATAACCATATGTGGGCTGAAGAAAATCCACATGAGGTACTTGAAGATCGTTTTCAACATCAGTTCTCGTTGAATGTTTGGGTTGGAATTGTGGGTGACTGGCTAATTGGACCGGTATTTCTACCAGGAAGACTTACCGGCGAAGTGTATCGCAACTTTTTGGAACAAACTCTACTTGAGTTTCTGGAGGGTGTACCATTGGCAACAAGAAATGCAATTGTGGTTTATGCACAATGGTGCACCAGCGCATTTTAGTGTGGTTGCTCGTGAGTTTTTAACAGTAACATACGGAGATCACTGGATTGGTCGAGGTGTACCTCACTTATGGCCTGCTCGATCCCCAGACTTAAACCCCCTGGATTATTTCCTATGGGGCCATCTAAAGTCATTAGTTTATTCTACTCCAGTGGAAAATGTGGAAGATTTAAGAAATCGGATAACTACTGGGTGTAACTCAATAAGAAACGACGCTGGTGTTTTTGAAAGAGTTCGGCAGTCAATGAGGAGAAGATTGGATTCTTGCATCGTAGCTGGAGGTAGTCATTTTCAACAGTTCTTGTAGATTAATAAATTTTACATGTAATTTTTGGCAATAAAATATCGTTATAGTCGAAAAGTTTTTTCGCCCTGCATCTTAAAAAAAAAGCGGCTTTTCAAAAATCATCAAAGGACAAAATATTCTTAGAATAGTCCAGGGAAGAACCCCTTGAATTTTTGCCGAATAATAATAAACACTCTGTATATGAAAATTTCCGCATTCAAATACTTTGCTGTTTCTATTGTTGAAAGTTTCGAGAAGTATTTTGGGGTTATACTGAACGCTGCAATAAATTTTACTCCTTATCTATGTTTATCAGCTTGAACGGAGTTTTTTGAAAACTGGAATTGGCGTGTCAATTTCTACAATAATAGCATACTTGAATTATAATTGCAGTAAATAAATAGTGGATTTCTCTCTTAACAAGAAGTTTTTGTTTTCATAGTCATTATTTTGACCTTTCTTTTATCTAGCTATAATTTTCCTAAAGCTTTTGTGTGTCAAAGGGAATTCAAAGAAAAGGAGCTTGCAGAGACAAAAATTAGCGTTCTGATTCTGTTTGTGCGTTTAATGTAGAAGAAATACAAAAAATGAATAGAATTATTATTCATTATCCGTGAAAGGTCTTCCTTATAAATACGTAAATGCAATTTCTTGGGATGTTCGTTTGTTTTATCAATTTCGTTATTGGTGCTACAGATCGTGATAGGTGTTTTTCCAATATACGGAAACTCTACAGGAGCGGCGTAAATAATGTATGATGCGACAGTTTCCCTTCGACACCGCATGATGGGTGGATAGCAGGTAAAATAAGGTGTCTCATTTATATTCCGCGCGTGTCTGCAATTTTTATTACCCAGTGCACTCTGCATTGCGACAGGGGATGAAAGCCTTAGCCAAGGATCGAGATGTAAGTACAAACTGAAAGCAATGCAACTTTCAGTCTCTTGAGTGCGGATTGAAGAGCTAGAAATCCTTAAAAGCTGCTCTCCTACGGAAAATTTAATATGAGATCGGCGGTTTTTGCAAAGGATAATGGATAAAGCAAGATTGATAAGATTATGGTTGGAATTAAGTTAGAAAATACACGTTGCGAACTCTTCGCGGACTCGTCTAAGTGGAAAAGTTTTCAGCGAAACTTCATATGGTGGAGCAACATATAAAAGTTTCATAGCGGGCAGCCTGGATATATATATGTATAGGATAATGACTGCGAGATCTCATAACAGGAAATTTATACGAGACGTAGCTAAACAATAAAAAATTTATGCTCTGCAGGAATCGTAAATTTTTAAAGCTATTTTAATCCTGTGTTTGTTGACTCGATTTTGAATACTCTACGTGCCTGAATTAACTCTGCAGAGATATTTCAGTATCTTATAAGTTTCAGATATTCCTGGAGAAAATGGAAAATCTCAACGCGTTCTAGTAAAATAAAATTTGGTCATAATTTCCGTTTATAATTCTCATAGTGAGAAGTGTCTCATAAAACCATATCTTTAACTTCACTTTTTAAATCCATTCCTTCTAAGAAGCTTTCTATATGTTACTCAAATTTCCAAGCGACGCTTATAATATAAATTTATTATATCAGATTCACCTCAACTTTTTTATAGCAAACATATACACTGTTTTCAGTTTAACATTATGGCTTTTTATATAATATTTTTAACTTCTACTTCAGCACCTCAAGTTCCTGTGTACATTAACCAGCGTCTCTGTTCAGTGCAAATTCCTCTTCCTCTGTATTCTAAAAGCTTGCGTAGTTAACCTTATTGAACAGTAATCGAGTATAACTAAGATTAAAATCTTGCTGTTGATAAAATATATTTCCTGTGTTAATCGGCTGTTTCCAACCAAACTTTGACACTGTAATTGCGCGAAAACGAAACACTGAGCTTGTAATTTATTTCTACCTCAATTGTAGTAAGCTAATTTGAAATTATTGAGGGTGAATAATATTTCCATTGGGTAAACTATTCCACTTGTTTCTCTCTTCAGTTCTCTAACCAAGATACATATGTTATATGAAAGCTAATACGATGCTGAACTATTTTTTGCGTAAAGGCTACATAGACACGTATATATACATCCGGCTAAAACCCATATGGAGCTGTATAGAGAGACGAAGGGAGGCACATACAGCAAGAGGTAGCCAAACAGAATACAAATATATAAAGACAGGAGCAGAGTAAAGTAGACAGAAAAAGCAAGTAGAAGTAGTAGCAATAAGACAATGAGGTAAACCGAAGATAACGAATACAAGGAACAGATACAAACAAAATAGAAGTACCATATACAAGTATTATATTATTAAAGGATTCGCGAAAATAGAGATACAATCAGATAAGCGTTAGTATAGGAGGATAGCCTATAGAGAAAGCCAGGTAAGAGGTGAAAGATATAACTCCGAGGCAAAGAGAAACAAAGAGGGTAGCGAAACAGATAGTCAAATTGATACAGGTAGAGGAAGATAGAAAATGGGGGCGAAGTAACAAAAAATGAAAGTGGTTGAGATCATACTATAAGTTTAAACTACTTTTGTTAATTAGTAAACGCAAGACGTAGATATGGAGACAAAGAATTGCTTTGGCATAAATGGATAGAAGGAGGATTGCGAGATAGAAAGAATGAAATATTTAGGGCACACAATAAAACGAGAAGCGGGGTGAGCGACGGAGAGAATTAGAGACAGTAAGAATGTAGAGGTAGATACAGTCAAATACATAAGAAGATAGAAGCAGACGGTAAAACAGAAGAAGTTGTAATAAGTTAGAAAAAGTTGTTCAAAAGGGGCAAAGATAAAACAAAAGATGGTAGCCGTAGCACATAAGAGCATGGACGATATTTTTTAAATTAGAAAGCACAGATAAATAAACAGAAGCGCACGTACAGAGCGAGATATAGCTGCATTCTTAGGGAAAGAGAAAACAGTAAAACATTTATTGTTTCGAAATATAGGGAGGCAGAGAAAGAAAGAAGCAGTGGCAGAGATACGTAAAGGTAAAGAAAATCAACAAAGAAAAACAAAAAAAAAGTATAGATTACCATACGTCTACAGAAAGGGAAAAAGTAGTTGTAATAAGTCAATCAGAAAATAGAAGAAAATAGAGGAAAGAAAATCAGATATGCAAGATATATACAAGTTATATACAAGTTAAAAAAGACGAGGCAGATGCAAAGGCAGCTATGATAACGAAATGAAAGAAATAAAGAAACAAAATCAGCTATAGAAAGATAGAGGAAACAGCGATAAAATAAAGTTGTAATAAGCCGAAAAGAATTAAAAACATGAAGGCAAGGATAATAGATAAGAGTCTGGATCATATGTTTTAAATTATAATTTACAAATATAAGTAAGCAGAGGGAAATAAATTGAAATACACATATAAATAGGGATGAAACTAGATCCTCAGCGAAAGATAGAAAAAGGGAAAATATTTAACACGGAGAACCAGAGTGAGATAGAGATA
>JABXWE010048568.1:0-15911 GCA_014611495.1 Limonius californicus
GCTGTGGAAGACTTCTTCAGTCAGCAGCCCCAAGAATTCTATGAGCAGAGTGTACGTCGGTTAGTAAAACAATGGGACAGGTACCTTTACTGTGACGGTACTTATTTGTAATTAAATTGTTGTTGAATAAATGTTTTATAAAGCAAACATGTGTTTCAATTGAACATACCTCATAGTAATAGACACAATACCAAAGTTATTGACGTATTTATTAGCATTTCAAGAAATAAACCCGAAAAGTTAACAGACAACATCAAATATGTTGAGTATTCCGGTAACATATTGACGAAAATTGTAAAAAGCGTAAACAAAACAAGCACACGTAAAGGGTTCTAGGTAATTTGATCGCTACTACTTGTTCGCCGCCATTTGCCCGCCACCGATTGCTCGCCACTGATTGCTCGCCATGATTTGTTCACCATTAATTGCTCGATTGTCGATTCTTCGCTGGGAGAGATTCTCGCGAAGATAGTTGCTCGCCATCCGTTTGCTTGACAGTCAACTTGGTGGCAGTACTAAAAGCATCAGTACTTCAATGTAGGCAAACAAGTTCTTTTTTGTTATAAAAACTCTTAACTCTATTTTCAGATACCAGGTGTAGGAAGAGCATTATTAACAAAAAATAGATTTTGAGATTTTAATGGAATATTCGTTTAATCACGTTTATGCAATCCGAAAAGCTGTTACAAAATGTTTATTTGTTTAAACTTGTTCCGTGAGGTACCGGTGTGGCGAGCAAATACTTGTCGAGCATAGATGTCCGCGAACAAACAACGGGCGAGCGAACCGTGGCGAGCAAATACTATATAATAGTACATAGTAGGTAATCGTCTAACACACACTTCCATACATACCTGTAAAATATAATTTAATCACAGAAAAAGTTATTCGGCTATTATGGCGTGAATTAATCAGAAAATGGGTTTTAAAATTTAATACTGGAGTCTAAAATTGAAAGCCGAAAATATTTTCGTTAATAATTGTCCTAATTTTTAGTTGGCTTTCGCCTAATCCAGGGCCAGTGGTAATATATTTTCAATGCTTTGGCTTTGAAGGCTTGTTGCCAAATCTACTTGGTATATACGTTATGAAGAGAACTCTTCCTTTTCCAGGATGTTTGAGGAGTTTTAGTTGTGTAATAGATCGGAGGTCGTAAGAGTTAGGTATTAGGAGCCTTCCATAGTGATATTTAAATAAATGCCAATTAATTTAAAAATAATTTTGGATATGCTACCTACATAAATTTTATATAAATAAGTTTTCTTCGAGTGGTGTATTTCTTACGATATGTAGCGATCTTCTCTCCTATGCTTGTTTAGAGTGCCTCAGACATAGAAGACCTACAGCTTAAGGTGGGCTCTGAACCACGAGAAGTGTACACTTCAGAGAAGATTTACTAGGCAGAATATCTCTCTGGTTTGCCATTGCCTTGTAAGGGTGAACGCCCGTTAAAAATACGATGTTCCGGTACTGGGAATTGAACCCAGGACATTCAGCGTGAAAGTCTAACGCGCGAACTTCTAGCCCACCGCCAATATATACAACGTCTTAGATTTTATTCATGCCATATATATTTTGATCTCATACTGATGTTGGAAAACTATATGATGGTTAAACGGCTTAAAATACAATGTACAATTGTCGACAAATTGACAAAATCAATGTTAAATGAACTATTTTGAAAACGAATTCTGGAAAAGTTCTTTGAAAAGTGTGCTTTCTGTAGAAATAGTGAAACAGAGTTTCTATTTTAGCATAGAGGGTAGTTATTAAAGCAGGATTTGTAATAAATTGCGTTTCGATAATACATTTTTGGGACAATTAGCGTTAAGTGCAGTATGTATTGTTAATACGAGAAGTGTTCAAAATTGAACAGGAATGTATAAAACAATACTCCATCTGAAAACAATTCCAAAATTTAAATTAATTGAAGGTTGGCCGTGATTTTTGTTAACATATTAATTACATACGTGCAGTTGCTTCGCTAGAATATTAGTTTGACAGTTACAATTACGATGTCGAAATGGTTTGTTCAATGTAGCGTGGAACAGTGCATAATAATCAAATTATTTGGTTTAAAAAGGTTTAAATGCGATTGAAATTCTTACAAGATTGCGACCACAATACGGCGATCGATGTCTTTCTAACAATTGGATGTTGGAGAGGTCGAAATCTTTTAGAGACGGGAGAAAAATGAGCCTAATGTATGAGCAGCAACTTTGTTTATGGTGAAAATGAATAAAAAGTTAATGCCCTTACTCAGCACGACAGAGAGGATATTCCTCATAATTTATAAATTAGTGTCGGAAGTCTTAAAAACATTATAAAAACTAGCTATAGTACTATGAGTGAGTGCCAGGTGAATTCCGCGCTTGTTGACCGGAGAACACAAGGTACATCGTTTGCCTATCGTTTCTTCTTTACTGCAGCGATATGATTTTTGAACTCAATAGTGACAACTCATGAAACCAGGAAGCATTATTTTACTCCTTAGTCAAAACTGTGTTGTTAGCTGGTAAAGCGATTTCTTTGGGATCATAAGAGGTGTTCTCTATTGATTTCCTTACAGAACATTTTACAATTTTTCCAGACATTTATTTGACATTTTTGCAGGATAAAATTAAGTAGACGATCAGGAACAACAAACGAAAGGGAGTTCTGTTTATTTTTTTGTAGACTATGCCCGTCCTCATACAAGAACAATAATTAATACCATAAACAAACTTTAGTGAAACCTTCTTTCGTATGCACCTTACAGTCGTGATATTGCGCCCCCCAATTTTGATTCCTTAGGCCCAGTAAAAAAATGTAGGCGGGACAGGATTTTAGTCAAATCACTCCAGTATTAAAGCCGTTCAAGAGTCAATACGCTTGCAGTTCAATGACTTCTTTCAGGAAGGTATTAGAAAGCTTCCAGAACGGTGGTGCAAGGCTGGGAGACTACATCGATAAGTAATATAGTTTTCATTATTGTAATGTTGTACTACTATACTTTATAAATAAATTCCTGGTTAAATTTGAACAATCCTCGTATGTGGCTTGAAAAGGCCTTTAGTAAACATACTAAAATTAAATAAACTAAATTTTAAAAGAGTTCACATTTGGACTATGTATGATGCACCTGATGAAAAGTTAACCAATATGTTATACAGGGTGAATAAAAAGTAAGGAACATCGATGCCACAGCCTTAAATAATAACTTTACGAAAACAAGTTTCCTATCAAGGCCACAATTTCGAATTTTTCATTTTTTTCGATTGTCATATGTTTTAGCTGTGTGACGTCATCGACATTTTTTTTAAATAGCATTCTATACTTTTTTTAATTCTCTATACAGCCATGTAAAAATATCATACATTTGCATAAAAATTTCAAGAACAATCACGATAAACATTTATTTTTGTCACTGGCAACAGTTTTCATCAGGTACACTTATTGCAAGATAAACAAAAGACAATAGTAGACAATTGTTGGAAAATGTTTAAAATTGAACAAATGCAAATCTGTAATGCCAATTCGGTGAGAGTTAGCATTGATAACTGATTAAAATTTAGCCTGTGTCCTGTGTTAAATACGAATTTCTAATCATGGTACGTTTAACAGAAACTGAACGTATCGAAGTTTTGATGATGATCAGGTACGGTGATAAAAGGACAATTCACGACGATGTGTGCGCTTTAGTTAATACTGTACATCCAAATCGTGAACCCGTTACGCGGTCCACTGTAACCAAAATTAATAGAAAATTTAGAGAAACGGGTCACGTCAAATATTTGGATATAATTGGCCGTCCAAAAATAGCAACAGACGATAAAATGTTGGACATTGTGCTTACAGTTTCCGAAAATCCTCATACTTCAACTTGACAATTAGCCCTGGATAATAATGTTAGTCAAGGAACTGTACTGAATATTTTGCTTACAGAAAAATTTCATCCTTATAAGGTTAAACTTGTTCAAAAATTATCAGAAGATGATTTTGATAGGAGAATTCAGTTTTGTGAAGAAATGATGGACAGGTGCCATAACGACCCACAGTTTGCGAATTCTATTATCTTCTCCGACGAAGCCCTATTTTCTCTAAATGGAGCTGTAAATTGGCACGATTCCCGTAATTGGTCGCGACATAACCTACATTGGATGGAAGAATTACACACACAGTATCCACAAAAGTAACGTGCGGGAGGGAATTATAGGAGATCGGTATTTGGATTTTTTGAGGTTTGAACTTGTTCCCGCGTTAGCTATTTCATTTCCAAATGCAGAAGATCCGGACATGCCGAACGACAGAATTTGGTTGCAACAAAATGGTGTTCCACGACATTATGGCATTCATGCTCGTCAATATTTAGATGGAATTTTTACAAGTAGGTGGATAGGAAGAAGAAGACATATTGAGTGGCCAGCGCTATCTCCAGATCTAAACCCGCTTGACTTCTTTTTATGGCGCCATCTTAAAAGTACAGTGTATACAAACAGACCAGATCAGCCAGCATATACGAGCAATAATATTACCTGCTACAGATCAAAATGCAGTTCGAGGATTTTCTGATCGTATTGCCCACTGTCAGACAGCGAATTGCGAACAGTTAGAACATTTACTTTCTTAAATTGATGTTAAATGATGATTTGAAACTATTTTACTAATTTGTGGACCTGCTATTGTCTTTTGTTTATCTTGCAATAAGTGTACCTGATAAACAATGTTGCCAGTGACAAAAATAAATGTTTATCGTGATTGTTCTTGAAATTTTTATTATGCAAATATATGTTATTTTTACATGGCTGTATAGAGAATAAAAATCACTAACTGGTTTGCCATAAAAAGCATAGGTGACGTTATAGCTAAAACATATAACAATCGAAAATAAAATGAAAACGCCAAATTATGACAAATAACTTGATAGGAAAGTTTTGTTAGAAACTTTTTTTCGTAAAGTTATTATTTAAGGCTGTACCATCGATGTTGCTTACTTTTTATTCACCCTATATATTTGTTCTCTAAATTTGTGTCTGGACAATATACTTCCAGAAATGCAAAATCACAATTACTTACAAGAATAATAGGCCGTTGTGAAAAAAAATCGGTTTTCACTACTTTAATCGTTTAATGTTTGGTCAATGCCCTGATTAAACCTTTAACAATTTAGCAATTCAAATTACTGTTCCATTTATGTCTAAAGTACGAATGGTACTTGAATAGGGGATCGCTAATATCAGATTAAATAGGTCACGTTGCGGTCACATACATTAATAACTAGTAATTGTTATTGAAATCATACGTTCCAGATATTCTACAACTATAGCTTTTCCTATACAGAAGTGCGTTTGTAAGTAGAAGCAATCATTCAACAATAACAGTCGGTATGTTATGTATTAGTGTTTCATTTACAAGTAGAAGTTTGAAGTACTAAATATTCATGTAAATGTTTGTTTCTATAATTACTGTATATTGCTAATATACTACCAAGAAGTATGCTACAAACAGAAAGGAAAGTTTTACTGAAACATTTTTTGTAGTAAATATACAAATTATATTCATTATTTGGATTGTCTGCACTAATAGTTTTATATTGTCTTCCTTTTCTTCGTGTGCATTAACCACTCAGCGGACGTTGGCCATCATCATAGCGATCGACACTTTGTTCGCAACCGCTCGGAAGAGTTCATAGGAGGTTTCTTCAGCCAGGATATTCTTCGTCTACCCTATCCTATTTTACTGGTTATTTTCTCTTGAAAGATTATTTGGAGTATGGCATATTTTTCATTACGCATAATGTGTCCTAGATATATGAGTTTCCTTATTTTAATGGTCTTCATCAGTTCTCTGTCCACTCCCATTTTTTTTAAGACTTCGTTGTTAGTCACATGCTCTACCCAGATTTTCAGAATTCGTCGGAAAACCCACATTTTAGAAGCTTCAATACTGTCTTTAGACTGTCTCAACACATTGACAGCTACCATTTATTACGAACATGCAATTGTAAAGTGTTTAAAGTCTAACCAAATGTACTGTCAGTTGTAAAATATGTTTCTTCAGATTTGCTCTAGCCATATTAGTACTACGAGAAATATTAATTGTGTGAGTACTTTGTTAAATTGGTCTATAATGGATAACCTAGAATTCAAAACCGACCAATCCTGTATGATCAGATTAGGCAAATCTTCCTCAAAGATGATTGAAATGATACACGTACTGTCTACTTACTGCTGAAACTCTTGGTGATAACACAACGTTATTATTCAGTTAAAATTTCCAAGTTAACCTCACAACGTCAATATGTTTCGTCGATCTAATAAAGTTAAACAAGTATCAAGTAGAGATACTTAACTGAAGAATCTTTTTCAGCAACGTTAAGAGTTTTACAACACACTGCAATTAGAAGTTGATGGTACATTATTAGTATGTATTATCTATCCTATGACAAATACTCATCTACCCAAAGTTTTTCCAGGCAGATGGTGTAATCAGATAAACTAAATTTTTTTAGCTGCGGGAAACAATCACTTAATATACAAGTACCTATTAACAACTTCCTAGATAGAAGGTGTAACATTAGCAACAGCAGTCACCCTAGCAGATTCCCTGCTTATACTTTAAAAGTTGGGTTTGCTTGCGTAATAATACTAATAAAACAAATCTGTTTGATTTGAATTCCATTAAATATTAATATGAGACATAACTTTCCGGTCAATATTTGGTGTTTATTAGTCTATTCGTAAGAAAATAATAATTAAGCCGTTGATTTTGCTTCACACCTAGAACTTAAATTAATATGCTCTTGCTAACACAGGGTGTATCAATAGTAGCGGTTTCTAAGTAGTTATTTAGATTAAGAATAAGGAGTAAGGCCACATCTGACAATTTGTAAGGAACTTTCATCAATTCCTACTTTCACTATATTTTCCTCTAATTAAAAACATTTTAAGGATGTAGTATAATATTCGATTATGATTAACAAGTAAAATGTGAATCACAATGGGTTATTTAAAACTTAGGTTATACGTTGCTATCAATTCAGTGATTTAAAATAAATTTGACATGGATTGCACATGAATGTTTCTTGCTAAACAACTTTGGGAGTGAAACTGTTGAAACATTTTTGGTATCAATTACAATATACTACGTTTCCAAATTTTTGTTAATAAACATCGTGTAGATCGCTTATACAGGGTGATGGAATTTTTCTATAGTTACTATTGGCATGTCGGAAACGGTAAGAGATACGAGGTCGGTGCACTTAGAGAAAAGTTGATTTATCACGAATAACTGAAAATTGCGATTTTAGAAATAAATTATTATCTTCCCTACCATAGACTCTACCACACCATTAGATAGACAAAAAAATTAGCTTGCCAAATTGATAATCAACAATTGAAACAATAATTCAAGTGACAGATTGTATTGCTAATTGTGATCTAAACTTCTTATTCCTTTAACGATAACAAGATGACAAATTCAAACATACTATGATTGTTTAAAGTGGTCAAAGTGCACGCCGTTATTTATGATGCAGAGGCAGCGTTTTTTACATTGATCCCCAAGAAGCAATCCATAGGCGTTAAGCATGGCGATCGTGGAGGCCAACGAACAGAGTCAAACGTACCAAGGCGTTATGAGAACCAGTTCCGTCTTACTGAGAGCACTTATGCTTTTGAAGAGTTATTAAAGGCAGAACGACTAGCATAACTTTTTTGCAAAAAATGAAATTATCCAGGCCCATATAAATCTCCATTAATAAAAAATGGACCGAGGACCGCAATATCGTATACGTTCAGAGAATATCGAACATGCGGCCTAGTCTCTCTTATTAAACCAGAAGAACGAATCAAAATATCAAGGAATTTTTTCAGGTTTCCAATTTCTATAAAAAGCGCAACTTTTCTGTGATTAACCGACCTCATATCTCTTACTGTTTCTGAGATGTCAATGGTGAGCATCCAAAAATTCACCACTCTGTATGTCAATTATGATTGGCTAACTAGTTCCGGCTGAGTTTTGATGTATGAAACTTTCCACTAAAAAAATTATATTCTTCAAAATAATTTGCTATATCAATTTAGTTGTCAAAGCTTTAAATATACTAATCATTTAAAAAAATATTGTTCAGCATACTTTAAGGGCCTATATTTTTTGAAATGTGTATAACAAGAAGTAGGCTTGACGGAATACTTTCAAATGCAGTGTGTCTAATTGTATATAGTTGGACTAGCACGGTTTTTAAAGCTAGTAGTTTTGTGTGAAATCAACCAATATCCGTATAGAGTTCATTGGAATAAATCCAATTAAAGGATTAAATTTTATATACCTAGATAATTTGGTTTGTACTGCTGAAGCAGTATTTTATTTCGGCCTCATGTTTTAAACTCTTAATTATATGTTTGATTGAAACAATTTTAGCGCTGGTTGAAGCTTTTAATTTCATGCAACGACCACTTCCAAAACTATTATAACAGGTCATATTGTTTTGGAAAAATTTTTACCGTTGAGAATCTAAATCTCGTGGGTTTGTTATTTTATTTCAGGTGCTACTTGTTGGTTTGATTGTTTTATTATAAATGCACGGACATACAACGGTAGAAACACTAAGACCTTCGTAAGAAGAACTTTTACTGTAAGGATATACTAGTTGCATAGAGAAGATTCTTTTGGGGGGATTTTAAGATAAAGTTGTAGCAGGTAGTATTGATTTACATGTTTGAAAATTACACATTTGCATGTTTTTAATGTATTTGGTATTGTGAAATTTTGCTTTTTTTATATGGACTCCCAAAAACAATAATTTAGATACTACGAGGTGTGTTCAATTGAAACCCATCTTTGATTAATAAAACATTTATTCAACAATTTAATTACAAATAATTACCGTCACAGTTAAGGCATCTATTCCATTGTTTTACTAACCGACATATACCCTTCTCATAGAATTCTTGTGGTTGCTGATTGATGAAGCTTCCACAGCTATCTGTACTTCTGCGTAAGACTCAAAATGCCGATGTTTTAACGCCTTTTCAGCGGTCCAAAAATATGGAAATTGCAAGGCAATAGATCCGGGCTATAGGGTGGATGCTCTAAAACCCTCAATTTTTTCATTGAAGCGTTTATTTTATCACATTAGCAACATGAGGCCTAACATTGTCGTGCAGCAAAATTATCCCACGTGTTAGTTTTCCTGGACGTTTGCGTCTTGTTGCTTGATGAAGCTTATTCAAAGTTTCATTGCACAGATTTGCATTGACATTTATTCTAGGTTCCTTAAACTCTATCAGCAAGGGTGCTTCATGGTCGAAAAAAAAATGGTATCATCATCTTGCCTGCAGAAGGTTGTGCTTTAAACTTCTTCGGTGGTTGTGAACTTGAATGTCTTCACTGCATCGACGATACTGGATGGCTCGTAGTAATGGCACCAAGTTTCGTCACTATCAACTATTGACAGAAGAAAGTCATCACCATTTTGCCTATAGTCTGTGAGGTGTTGCAGAGATAAGCCCATTCGCAAGAATTTTTGTTCATTAGACAAGAGACGAGGAATCCATTGCGAACAAACTTTGCTGTAACCCAGATTACGAACAATACTATGGACAGATCCTACACTCGCACGAACAATTTTTGAAATTTCTCTAATTAAAATTCGATGATTTTCTCTAATAAGGTTTTCCACACATGTCATATTGTTTTTTGTTAATGCAGTACACCGTGCACCTGGTCGCGGATCATTCATAGTCCTATCTTTTTCATTCTTAAATTTTCGGCACCATTCCTTCACAGTTGGGTACGCAATACATGCCTTTCCATACACTGCTTACATTCGTGTATGAATCTGCAATGGCTGCACACCCTCGGCGCATAAAATTTGTAGGGCCGCATGCTGATCAAACTTGGACGGATTTTCAACAGTAAACGCCATTTCAAAATCGAAGTTTTAAAAGTCAGAATCAAATTCAAACGCCAGAAACTTATTAATGTGTTGCTTACAAACACTACTAACACTAACAAACGTCATTTGAATTATTGCATTTGTTTTCAAGGCTAAGTTGATCAAAGATGGGTTTCAGTTGAAGTATAGTAAGTATAGTAATATTATTTAACGCACCACTACTAAAACTATACTAATAACAATATTAATTTTGATAACCATGATGGAACTGTATGTGGTTTCAAACAGACTAAAATGAAGGTTCATAAGATTTTAAAATGTCAGCATTTCAACATATTTTGTTACTCCTATACTGCTACTAAAAATAGAACATTAAAGAGCTTCTTTTTTACTTATCAATGCTTCCCGTATTTTAATCGTGACGTTTTGTTATTCCAACTATGATGGAAATACTTGTTGTGGACCTCTAGGAACCTAAATTGATTTTAAAAAAGGGTCTATCCATATCTGAATGTGAATGTAATGCGTGATATTTCAGGAATTACTAGACCTGGCTTTATTGGAATTTCGCACACTGCAGCATAGAGTTTCTCAAAAATAAGTAAAATACTCATATTTTCGTTTTGGGTGCTCATTTGGTGGAGCGCTCGTTTTCTGGGCGAAACGTCGATTATGAGTCCGCATAGATTACCCAGCATTAACCAAAATTAATACAACCTATATACAGCATAGCTACGGATACTGTGAAAGTCCATCAATCAACATCAACTTAAAAATTGAAAGAAGAATGCGCCAAAGAGATGCCATCCCTCCAAAATTATTTTTAAATCCTTAAACTGGAACAATATTGGGATCAATGTGGATGGCGAGTATTTAATCATATCAGTTTTGTCTCAGAACAGATAATAAGGGCCACGCTTTAAACATGTCCAAAGAACTAAAGGCAGCTGCAGGAACAATTGGTTTAGAAATAAATATGGACAAAACCAAGTTCATGACAAACCTATCACCAAGTGAGGAAGTCAATATGGCCATTGATCAGGTACACAAATATAAATATTTAGGACATGAAGTAAGACTAGGTAGGGATAACCAAACTTGCGAGACCCAGCGACGGATAAATCTGGAATAGGCCTTGGTAAACTGCATGATACTTTCCGAATCAACGAACTACCTATAATCTTGAAACGGAACGAGAAGTGTGTGGCATCAGTTATCACGTATGACGCTGAAACTTTAACGTTAACCAGAAATACACTACAAAATTTGAAAGTGGCTCAATTCGTAGTAGAGAGAGCCATGCCTAGTATTACTATAAGAGACCGAATTCATAATGACAGCATACTACAAAGAACAGGATTGACAGACATTATAAACCGTATTACACAACTTATGTGGAGCTGGACACGTTGCATGAATAATAGATAATAGATGGAGGAAGAGTAGAGTAGAATGCAGGTCACTAAAGACACAAGAAGCAGAGGTAGACCATCCATCTGATGGGCGGATGATCTAAAAAGGATAGTCCAGAACTGGATAGCAAAGGCACAATACAGAAGAGATCCGAAAACATTAGAGGAGGCCTCCGTCTAGCAGTAGGCAAGAGAAACTAGATGCTGATGGCCCAGGATTACCAAGACAGTTAATAAAAATGTTGCGCTGCAACCCACCATGCAAAATTCCCAATCCTGTCGGCAACAGCGTGATCTTAGTGCCGTAAACCTTATCTGGAATTTTTGAAGTTCGGATTCGACGTTAAATTGTAGGATCTTTCGTGTGAACCGTAGCACTGAGGAGAAACACGTACCAGAGAAGGCCAGTGTCCAGCAGTCGGATGTGAAAGGGTGTTGTTCTGACGCATCTACAAATGAACTACTTTCTTGGAATTTTGTCACTTGTATTTGGAAAGCTTTCAAACTGTATCAGCTAATTATTATATTATTACGGCTACAAAACCTTCTGAAAATTTTCGTAACATCAAACAAGAACATTGCCAGTTTACAGTTTACAACAGAAATTCTGCCCAAAGCAACTAATCTGTAATTAAAATGTAGTTTTCCCTTTAACGGTCTTTAAAGAAATTTGTTGATATAACTGGATTCAAAATAGGGAAGACAGTTAAACAGCCTTGACAACGAAATTGTACAAATGTTTCTTTTTTTTAAACGAATGATTTTGGTATCATTTTGTTAGGAATTGAAAATGCTAATATGGAGTCTTGTAGGACGTCTGCAATCTAATGGAATCCTTTTTCCAAAAGATCTATGTCAGTGGTTTCTAAACTTTTTTAAAGCGCGACTCCTTTTTTGGCCAAAATCATTTTAGCGACCCCTCTCATGTAGTGCTCAATTGTGCTTTATTCAGAATCAGCAGCTAAACAACCATCTATTACCAAGTAGCGCAATTTATTTATTTGTTCTCCGTGTTTCCAGAAATTTCCACAATATTCGGGAGGGTGCTAGACGGCACTGGAATAATCTGGAAAATTCATTTCGCTATTTATAAGCAACGGATCGCAATGAGATTAGACATCATTTCAAAATTCTGTGCGTACAGCACTCAAAACATAGTCAGTGGTGCATGCTGAGTGTTTGTTGAGTACAATAAATCGATAACAAAAATTTAACGTTAAGTTCGAGCTGTAATCGTTTTCTTAAAGATGTCTAAATTTTCATTTATTACAAAATTACAAATTACAAAACAATAATAGATTGTACAGCGATGACTATGTCAAATATGGTTTTACCGATGTATCTCAGGAAACCCACTGCGTAATTTGCCCAGAAGTGTTGTCAAAAGAAAGGATGAAGCCATTAAAGCTATTTTGACATTTAAATACCAAACATCCAGACAAAAAAGAAAAGCCTGAAGAGTTCTTCAAAACAAAGCTAAACTTTCTCTACAAGGAGTAAGTCACTTTTACATCAGCAACCACTACTAATGAAAAAGCACTACTATCAAGTTATCGAGTTGCATTTCGCATTGCAAAAACCAGTAAGCCACATACAATTGCTGAAGATCTGATTTTACCAGCAGTTGTTGAAATGGTGCAAATAATGGCAGGTGAGAAAGCGTTGACAAGCTGAAAGCAATAACTGTCTCTAATATATACTACCCAAAGAAGAATAAGTGACACGGCAGAAGATATTCGAATACATGTTGTTGAAAATAAGAAGTGCACGTACGTACTATTTACAGATGGACGAATCCCCGGATATTTCTAACTGTGCCCAAGTTATAGAATAAATAAAATACAATCCTGAACATGGTATTCATAAGATATTATATTCCATTAGAGGTCCATACCACCGGAAAATTTTTATTCGACACGTTCATGCAAAATACTAATAAGTACGAGATTGAATGGGTAAAATGCATTATTATATACATCGATGGCGCCAAGGCTATTTTTTATTGTATTGTATTTGAAAGAGCGACATCTAGGACGCGGTTGTCCAAACATTTGTATACACTTGGGACACAGGGCATTGATCTGGTCCTTTTGTCAGATTAAAAGACATAATGCCAAATGCTACATGGTTCCACTGCTTTTTACATGGAAACACTCTTGCATCAAAATCTTTAGCTTCTGAAATGGATTGTGTTTTGAAAAATGTCATTGGAGTGGTAAATTCCACCAACGGAAAAACATTGCAGACTCGTATTTTTCGAAAAATTTGTGAAGCCACGGGTTCTTTATCCGCAAATTTTTATTACAAGGAAGTAAGATGGCTTTCAAGGAGTAACGTCTTGGAATGAGTTTTTCAGTTGAAAGCGAAACTTTTGATGTACCCGCAAGATGAGAAACCGGAATATGAGAACATATTTTCCTTTTGGCTTCTTAGGCTGGCTTTCCTTGCTCATATTTTCGCGATATTAACCTAATAACAACCAGGAACAAAATTAACGGATTTATAAAGAAACTTAATTTCTGGTCGACATGAATTGGAAAAAAGAAATTTAATTTATTCCAGTGCGTTCAAGAACTCATGGAAGACTTAGTTAAGGATGATAATGTGATAAATTTTGAGCACGTGCTTGCAGATACGCAAGTTAGTTTGTACAATTTAAAACAACAGCTCATTGACTATTTTCCCAAAGAAATGCAAAGCAGTTATGAGAATCACAGATGGATACAGAATCCGTTTTAAAACAATTCCGTTGAACAAGCTCAAATTTCGACAAACTTATTGAAATACAATGTTAAGGATTGCTGAAATTAGACTTTTTTTCCAGAGCGTAGATCAATTTTGGACTAAAAGAATCCAAGAATACCCCGAGCTTAAGGACAAAGTTATAAAGTGTTTGGTGCCATTTGCTATATAATATTTGTGCGAATTAAGTTTATCCTCTATGAGTGCCATCAAAACAAGAGTAAGAAATCGCCTCGAACTTGAATGTGGTATTATTGCGTGTGTATTGAATGCAGAGCCCGGATTTGAAAAGCTAGTTTCATGCATTTATTGAAAATTTTTATATTTTAAGTTGATTTATTTTGGTTTACTTTGTGAAAGGCAGAAATAAATGTTTTGAAAAGGCATTTTGTTTTATTTTGGGAATCATCCCGCAAACCCATTCACCCTATATCGCGATCCCTCTGGTGGCACTTTGAGAACCATTAATATAGTCGTTATGATTTTTCGAAGTTTTTGACCTGAACATTTGAAAACTTAATTGAGATACAATTAAATTATTTAAAAACCCTTATAGTTTAGAATTTTAATAGATACAAAAACTGCAAAATCAAAAGTACTGCCAGTTGGCAAACTAATAGACGTGTACAATATGCGCCAATGAGTATTAATGAGTAAGTAACGATGCAAAGAATAAAATGTCAATCTGTCAGTAAATTACGTGCATTACATCCCTTAGTGCTTTCGCTCTATAAAAGGTACAATTTGTATAACATAGAGAGTAAAAATGTATATAAATTACTTTTAATGCATCATCATGGCCATTTCTTTCCTTAAAAAAGATTTTCCACATTCTAAATAATGAATATTTCTACAAATACATATTAACTCTTGCTCCTTCATAAGAAACTCTGTTAAAACCACTTTCAGCAGCCTATAGCTATAAAAAGATTTTAACAGTGCCTAATAAATGTGTCCTTTTTCATACGCTATTCAGAAAAGTTATGCTAGTTCCGCCGGCATTTTATTACTCGTTAACGAAACTGGTCTGAGACAATATACTTAACTACTTTATAAAATTTTGTTTGAATTCTTCAGTTCTAAAATATTTGCATTTTATAACATGAAATTTACATACATTTACGGGTGTCTGAGCAATGCGTGCAGTATGGGAAACTCTAAACAAAGTATATTCTTTGAGGCTTTCGCGGTTTCTCGAACTGTCAGTATTACAATTTACTTTCGGCTTAGACCGCGTCGTCATTTGGGAACTACACCCAGCATTATCAGGTAAGGGCCGACCTGTAGCTTGTCTGCCTTTACACCTACAACAAGAGAAAACTCATCTCTTGATGTCGTTACAACAAAATGGTTATACAGCCAGAGAAACACAGAGAGCAATCCGCAATGCGGAAGAGCGCAAGACTAAGGAGGAACTGGCACCTCCGGAAGGCTTAGCTTTTCTACCTTACAGTAAAGGCACTACTGATAAGATTGGGCATGTTCTTAGTAGGTACAGCATAAAGACAGTCTTTAGGACTAATGAAACTTTGGGAAACGGTTTCAGATCCGTAAAGGATCGTATATCAAATTTAAAATCAGCCGGGAGCTACAATATCCCTTGCTCCTGTGGCTCAAACTACATCGGACAAACTGGTCGTTCCATTGAGTTAAGATTGCGAGAGCACAAAGGTGATTGCAAACATAAACGCATCACAAAATTTGCGGTGGCTGAACATACTGGTTTAACTGGACATAAGATGGGCTTTGACAATGCTCGGGTACTCGCCAGAGTGCCTCATTACTTCCCTCGTATCATACGTGAAGCAATTGAAATTGAAAAACAACCTAACAACATAAACAGGGAGGATGGTTTTAGACTCAGTAAAGCTTGGACTCCA
>JABXWE010048571.1:0-10964 GCA_014611495.1 Limonius californicus
AAAAGATGGAAATAAGATAGCCCTAAATGCAGGAAATTGCCAAGTGTAAACGCACGACAGGCATTAAACATTAGAACAAGTGTCTCCCTTTTCAAGCCACCTGTGGCCTACTAAAATATAGATATATTATCATATAATAGTATAAAATTCAAAACTTACTTAAAACACCTAGTATTTTCATTTCAGTTTTGGCGGGTGTAAGTAGTAGATTCTTTATAATCCATTAACCATTAGTAAGAATATACCAATTTTCCACTTATTATTGGTCTTATTCGCTTTCATATAACGCAATAAAAAACCTATGCAAAAAACAATTTCCACGTTGACTAGTTTATAATTTGCAAAACCATTATCATTGACATGCGATTTTTATGACGCTGTAATCACCAATTTATCAAATCGATGACAGAAGTCTTTTCCTCAAAAGCAATTAGGTCTGTTTGATTGCAACAAAATTGCATAAATGACCGTAAAATGCAACGTGAAGGTAGTAAAATTCATGTACCAGTGGTTATACTATCTTAATTGCTGCTCTGCTATCAGCAGCTATAATATTTCTCCTATCCGCGTGTACTACATACGGAATTAAAATAAAACCGCCTATACCTTCAGAAAGATAAGGCTTAAATAGAAAACTGCAGTTAATAATTGCATTACAAAGTTATATCGTAATATTTTAGTTATCGAAAATTCGAATTATCAATAATAGCTTAAAAATTACATACATATTTAATTTTTATTACATCCTATACTATTGAAGTTCAATTGATACACCACTGCCGAAAGTGTAAATGGTCACTGACAGGAAGACTGCCGTAAATCCCCAATACCGTTGGGGTACAAAACCGGAATTATTTCTGAGAAATTTAACTTGGAGTTAAAGAAATATTTGCTAATAGCAAACCTAGTCTAAGGAATTAAAAAAGCTTTGACTTATCAACAAATTTTACTTATTGAAGTTAGAGTTATCGATATAAAAATATGAACCTTGGAATAGGCATTTTCTAGTTCGAGTAATAAAAAAATTTGAATTATAGAGGTTCGAATTAGCAAGATTTACCTGTAGTTTCAATTTAGAAATGTTAACAATAATACTTTTAAAATAATCAGTAACCTAAAAACTCTTTATGTTACTAGCTAATTATAAGAATGATCTGAAGGAAAAGACAAACAGGTAGAAAAATACAAGGCATTTTTTTCATACTCGACCCAGTGGAAGCCCATCTTACAGTTATAACTGATATAGCCTGAGTATTGTCCATATCATGGTTTTATGTGGTATCCAAAAGAGAAAGAAACATGAGGTTTGGCAATTTAATTCATGGACAGTTACAGTTTTATCTATTACTGTCCCAAAATCCAACACAAAACAAAAGTAAAGGTCTATATCGAATTTGCTAAATCCCTTTGAATTTAAATTGCTTAAGCGGATGTGCTTAATCAATGCGTTTAATTTAATAAAAGTCTTACCGGGGCCACATGGATTATAGTTAATAGCATTCTTTTGATTGGGGATAGATTGACATCTTATTTTCTTTCAGTGTAAGAACTCTTACCCCAAACTAATCGCAGATTTTTTGAAACCCCACTCGGTGTTCCTAACAATATTTGTTTATGGCAGTCTTCAAATTTTCTGAGAAACAGTGTTGTGTTTACAAAGAAATTAAAAACCAGAAGGGACAAGTTAATGCTTCAACTGTGCAAGCAACCTCTCAAGCCTGTCCTCTATGTCATCGATGGAGATGTGAACAAAAATGATTTAGAAAAGCATATTTTGAACTTTGTGATGCATCTCTTGCTTAGAAATGTGGAAACGCAGTCTTAAAGGCACAAAGCAGTTTTCTTGGATATAACTGAGCTAGAATTTTGACATTCAGAGGGCTTGGGTTGTTGAACCATCTGCCGAATTTGTTAATACAGTAGTTGTTTCTGAAAAGGCTGTTGACATTGACAAGCTTCTTCTTGAAGTTTCAATTATAAATATACTTCTGCAAGAGTTGAAAAGGAAACTTGACAAGCAATAGAAATCCGAAGGAATAAAACGAGGAAGGATACAAGAAACGGTGTTGTTAGTTTATGGATTGATGTTTGCAAAATGTTAATAATAAGTGGATGTAAATGTACAAACTTTGAGAAGTTGATGGAGTTCAACTTCTGCTTACAAGGACCATCACTGCCTGTTGAATATGAACAATGTTTGGTCTTCTGATCGTAACTTTCCACTGAAATTGTTAAAATTCTTCTACGAAACAAAATGAATGCCGATGTAAACTGCTTACGTTTTATGAATCAATTAAAAATAACTCAGCTTTTTAAAAAAGATTCAGGAGTCTGAAAAATATGTACGGTACTGAGGTGAGTAAATAAATTGTGTGAATTATAAGATCTTATTTATTTATAATGCACAAACAGATGATACTGTTATAATATAAAGTGTTTGAAATTAAATAGTAATTAATTGTAGATGCACATCCTATTAACAAGTCTTAAAATCTGTGCCCTAATTGTTGTTTTTGGTCTAATACTCGGAGGTGGTAGGTACCTCACTACTTGTAACAATATCTTGCCCATATTTAGTGCTCAACTATTATAGTAATTCTAGACCTCCGTTTATACAAATTTTTTACGTATTTCCTTTCAACACATTCTGTACGGATTTCCTACATTTAAAATGATTTATGAAACAATGGTCAATATTCTATTACAATTAATCCAATTGAAAAATGCCAGTTTTATTATTAATTGTCAGACTAATAAAAGCAACGCCAGGGTGTAGATATTTTCCCTTTCAATTTTGAGTTGTTCTCAGGCTTGATTTTTTTTAATAAATAATTAGTAAATTATTTTATTTATTTCGTAGAAAATAGATTTCAATGAATATACGGTATGTTATTTATACTAGATATTCTTCTACAAGTAACGAGTATGTTTAAAAAAGTATCAACCAGCTTATTTGATTGAAAGTTGCAGATCAAAATTTTTAGAAATAAAACACCAGTGAGAGTTTGACTTTCAAGTAGGTACTTACCATAAAGTTAGAATTGATCTTTTCAGGAAATATTTCCTTCGGTCTTTGCTGATGTAGGGCAACTTCCTAAAATACATACACAAGTTATTTGGAATATTCAACGACGGTTTTATATGGTGCGCTCAATTAATTTCAGAAGTACCTTGAGCATATTTTTTTGATAAATAGAAGTCACATGTTTATATGTCGTTAAAAAGAGAATAGCTGTTGTTGCGTATGTAATTACATCTGAGAATATGAAAAACGGAATGACTACATAAGTAAGGTTGTCGTAGATAGTAAGAATTACATATAAACAAATTCTTATCGATCCATTAACCACAAGCAACAATAAACATATTTTTTCCGTAAGATTCATTTTGTTGTTTCTTTACTAGTAGAATACTCGCAAAACACTAAATGTGAAACCCACAATGGGTACGTCGGTGTAGTTAACACTGATTGTATTATCTTGTTTATTTGTTATATAGTTATCAGCTGGTGTTCAAATTATTAAATAATCTTAACACCTAGATAAGTATTTATTAACACAGAAGGCATATTGTTTACCTTGATTTTAAGTTAAAAACCTAACCTCTTTTTTAAAGTTACCGCCTTCTCGAACTACCAACATAAGTTATACCAATACAAATTATATTTTCCAGTATTCGTAACTAAATTTGGTTGTACAAGAATAAACATGACAGTCCAGCAGGAGGTTTAGCATTTCACTTCGGAAAAATTTATAGTGAGCTATAAATTGGTGTACACGTACTTTTCAGCTCCCCAAACAATCTGTGAAAAGTCCCAAAGATTCCGGTGTATGCATAACTTTTGACAGCGGAAAAACGGCCCAAAAAAGTACCGTTTCCGTTTTTTTGCCAATTTCTTCGTTCCCATCGATCCTACGGCCATGAAGTGTACTT
Source organism: Limonius californicus (assembly GCA_014611495.1). NCBI lineage: Eukaryota > Metazoa > Arthropoda > Insecta > Coleoptera > Elateridae > Limonius > Limonius californicus. The sequence goes on from JABXWE010048571.1 coordinate 3,934, forward strand.
ATAAAAAAAAAGAACGGAAAATTCTCTACAAAAAAGGTGATATAAAGTTTATTGATAACACTAATAGTTTTTACGTAATCGGGCATTGGAACTCCGCTAAAAATTTTGTTTACATATTTTAGTGCACGTAATGATCAAAATATAGTTTCCTGTGCGTTATCTTCTAATTTTTACATTTTTTTTTATACCAATTGGGGTATGAAGATTTGCATAATTCAGTGAACAAAATTTATTATTTATTTATTTACATTATTGATTATTAACTTAATAATAATAATGAGTACAAAAACTAGGCTTGCTAATGTAACTCAGTTTTGACTTATTTTCTGACATTATCTTTTTATCCATCCTCGATTTATTCTTCATTTTACTACTGGACTGGTGGAAAATACCAGGATTCGGAATCATCAGTAGAGGTTGTTTCTGGATCGTCAATGTCAATTATTTTTTCGAGATTATTGTCTTCGATTGGGGCAGCATTCAAGCAAGATGTCCCATGACAGTTGCCACAAACTGCTGAACATTGTAGTCCCAACTTTCGACAGCGGCACAAAGCGCCACAGCCTTTCGAACAATTATAAAAAATCATGTTCAAAAGACAATCCGGGGCAGGAGGTTGCGAGGTTTTTATTGGCTCCAATAAGCCGTTTTTGAATACCCATCCCCAATCTTGAGGGTTCAGCTCGTTTCCTAACCACTTCTGCAGCTGGTAGTAGACACGATATAGGTGCTCTTTAGCCGCATCGACTGTGGGGGGTAACATACTCAACTGGACCAACTTGTTTCTGCCTAGAGCTTTCATAAAGCACTGGTAACGGTATTCTCTCAAGTCGTCTTGGTTAACCGGAGCGCCATACACAGCTAGGAAGATGCGTATTCCATCCGAAGAAACTGACTCTCGAGAAGTATCATTGTGGTTGAAAATTTGAGCTGCAGCACGTAAGTCTTGACGTTTCGTACATGTTTCAAAACTGCAGTTTTCCCTTTATGAAAAAGAGCAGATGTCGTGTCACATCCAGTGAAAGCGTCTAGGAAGAGAAGATTATCCCTGATGTCTTCGTATTTATTGAAACTCCGAGAAGAGTAGGCTGGACTTTTCCTTTGCCTGGCTTGAGAAAGAAGATCTCTTCATCAGTCGGAGCGCGACCAACCATAATTACCAAAATATCTACATCTTCCCCGACAACAACTGTTCTATTTGTGCGTGAACATTCCAGAGCTGTTTCAATGATTAAAACGTCAGCATCATCTTGCGCCTGTTTAACAACAACATTGTTGGCTGCGAACTTGACAGACAAAATTGAAATTAATCTGCTCTTGTTGTTACTGTTGGAAAGGAATTTTTCCTGCCTTACTGTGACATTCATCATTTCGTCGAAGTAAGTAACAGATGAACATTTTGCTGCACGACGACGTTGTTCCATGGCTTTCATGCTGTTGGTGCTATTGTTGTATCCATCGAAGACTACGACAGCGTTTGAACCGTAGTAGCTTTGTACATAACCAATATACTTTGCACAAATCGAATCATAAGATTCATTCCGATACCACACAACTCGATGCAAGAAGAATCCTCCATCGATGGCGTAGGTGACTGTTATAAAATCAAGTTCAGTTACTGATTGCTCGAAGACGTCAAACAAAGCAGATTTTTTTCCTTTGCGCAGACCCCCAAGAACGAACATTGATAGCGGGAACGGAGCTAATTCATGTTTAATGTAAATACGGAGCTCTGCATCTAATCTTTTAATGGCACTGATTCTTTGGAACAACAATAATGGATCGATAGGTACTGTTGTATTTGTACTTTGACATTACTGCTGACTGTTAAAAGCGAAAGTACTCTGTCCGCGCGGGAGGATTTAATATCTTTGAAATTTTGACCAATCTTCTCCATCACGGCAGTGCCGATCTTCTGAGCATTGTGGCAGTTGATTTTCTCGTCACCAGATATCCCCGTTGCGATGGACATAATTTGTTGGATATCAGGGAAAGGATTATGATATTGAAACCACTGAAGTAACTTCTGTACATCTTCACGGTCTCTGTTGACGCGAGAATCTCTGGCATCGACAAGTTGATCCCCGATGTCGAAAGAAAGTCCACAGAAACTCTCCAGGCCTTCGGAAATGTTACTCGCAGTCAATAGTCCGAGGATCCATTTACTTAAAACGCTGTCCTTCGTACTTCTGCTACGTGTGAAGCCTTCACTCGATTTAGAAGATTTCATGAGCTCCTGTTCAATAATCATGTCACTCCATGTTCCGCAGAAATATTTGTCCGAGCGTTTTATGGAGAAGTAGTTGTTGGTAAACTTCTGCAAAGCTTCATTTTCCAGCGCAACTGCTATTTGCCCCGCCACACAGAACGCACCACGCAGCGGCGCCCAACCACAAAACTTATTCTGATGTTTCACGCCTTTTTACGTGGAAATGACTAGTTCTATCAATAAACTTTATATCACCTTTTTTGTAGAGAATTTTCCGTAATTTTTATTTTATAAGTACACTTCATAGCCGTAGCATCGATAGGAAGGAAGAAATTGGCAAAAAAACGAAACAAGGTACTTTTTTGGGCATACACCGGAATCTTTGGGACTTTTTACAGATTGTTTGGGGAGCTGAAAGGTACGTGTATTTATAGCTCACTATAAATTTTTCGGAAGATAAGTCAATTTTTCGTCTAAAGTTCCTGTAAGGAAGGAGCTCTTAAAACATTGTGGACGTGGTCAAACGGTCTTGGGTTTCTTTTGCTTACGCAGGTTGTTTTCTTAGTTTGCACGCTTTGGCATTAATTTGTAAACGCGTAGCCTCACTTTTATCAATAATTTGTTATTAATATGTTTAGCTTTGAACTGTGTATTTATTTGGTAAATAGTAAACCACTGCGACACATTTTCTAGATTTTGTGGAGTGTCGTTTATTTCTGCGATCTTATGTTCAATAAGTTGTTTATATATATATATATATATATATAGTTTTTAAGGTACGGCCGTCATAAAACCTAAACATAGAGCATTGTCATAATTACAGAGAGTGTCTAAGAACTATTCTCAGACAGTAACCATTGTGGAGCATCAACTAGCAACAACGTTGAATCTGTTTTCAACGGATAAAGGAGCAAATCGTTCTGTAAAATTGCATAACACGTTTCCATAGATTGCTCCTTTTGTTGTGATAAATGATGAACTAAAGTTGTTTGGTTCAATTTGTATTATTTCCATAATTCTGCCAATTTATAGAGGACGTACTGATAGTCACCCACAGCGGGTTCGATCCCAAGTGAGGTCGGTAATATTTTTCTGGCGGCGTAAAATCAGAAACTGGATCTTCTGTCAGATTACACGTAAAGTCTTAGGTCCAATGCTACTGTAATGTGCAAAATTTATAGTTAGGGAGCACAAAGGGCTAAATAAGGCCTAATAAGTGCGCAGAGATGCTTGGAAAACCCCGTCTTAGATCTCGTCCAGTCAAAGCAAACGTTCAAAATCTGCCAATTTTCGTTCCATTGGGCAAATAAGATTATAGGTACCTACCTACCATAAAATTTCTGAGAAAAGTGAAAATCATCATGTCGCAAAAAAACAGGGAAATATTTATTGGTTAGTTCTAAAGTTAACAATTTTGTGCCATAATTTAAAAAATGTTTTAAGCTGCTTCTTTTTCAGTTAATCAAGTTCCGACTTCCGACATACGTTAACAGGGTCAAATGCAAGCACCAGCCGACTTGAGCGATTTTTTAAATGCTAGTTATTTTCCTTAAAGTTGAAGGATGCCTTTATGGAAAGGAAGCAACTACCTATTTTGTTTTAGTATGAGATTTTAATTTGCAGTTTAAAAGTGTTAGTAATAATGTTCTTTCTTAAAGAACATCAGGTAAGGAATTTTCTGTTAATCTCACATTAATTGTAAATATGTAGTTAACAATGTAGTAATTGTATAACTGGCCGCGTTTAGACATAATATACCAGATGGCCGGGTTCTCATCAAATAGATTGATGTCTTAAAGAGGCATTGAAATATCTTTAGAAAATTAGCCAAAAAACAATTCTTTGTACAATTAGCATGAGGCAATTAAATGGGGGTAATATTATTGTCTGTTTATTCTTAAATTATAAGTAATTGTTAAATTTACATAACATGTAAGTAATTTATAATAGAATAGTAACAGAATTTATATGTAGTAATACGAAATTATGTATTATATTATTATTAAAATATTTTCTTTAAATGATATATACTGTATAACATGTATGGTAATTAAAAATAATGTTACTATTTTTGTTAATGCAATGCTTTAAAAAATATATGTATACCTCATGGTCTGCTTCTGCGCTAAATGTGTTGCCTAACTACAAATAATTGACTTCAAACAAATAAACAGAACATCCATGTGTATTTACTGTCTCACTTTTACCAACCAAACTTCTTTCAGTTTAATAAATTTTCTATTGTCCTAAGCTTCTTTCACATATTTTAACAGTGATATTGTTAAATTAAGTTTACTGACTATTGCTAAACACTTTTATGTTCTCTTATCTTGGAAGAAGCTTACCGTGGTTTCCAGAATGGAAGTATTTGATTTTGGTCTGGCTAAATTATTTGAATAGTTGACTACGGCATCCTAAAACATAACGTACATTATTTATTTTATAGTAAATTATTACTTACTTACTGGTTCTTCGTATTTTTCGTAGGTAACACTTGGTATCGGTACTGACTTATGCCTACATTTTCTTCTTTTGGGCTTTCCAACAGGTTTGGTTTCTAGTGTATACTTTGAGATCAGTAACATTATTAATGATAGTAAAGATACGGTATCTGACGTTATTAGAAACGGTGTCATGTGGATGCCCTCCAAGAAACAGACACTGTAAATAATAATTCGGATTATATTATTAACTACAAGCAAGCCTACACATATTTTTTCTACAATATTCATTGTACCGGTACTATTATCAAATGTGACTGTGAACAATTTAATATGAAGTTACAGACTATCTATAATCAATATGATAGTCTTATCTTTATAAATCATTAGTATATCGTTTGTACGTTAAATTCTAGTTGATATTGCAACAAAATATTTTCGGTTTGCAATTAATAATGCTTTAATAAATAAGATACATTTTCGGCAAGCTAACCAATTTGCATAAGAAATGAATAAATATAATTGAATATATAACAGTATTAGAGATTGGAAAATATTCACAAAAGAAGCAAACGATTTGTATGCAAATATATACGAAGAGTGTTTAAATTTACTTATATAAAAGGGTATTCAAATATTATAAGTCTTGGTAAAAGCGAATAAAATAACATAAATTAATAATGGACAAAGGAAACAACATTTTTAAATCAACTAAATAATCAACACTAACACTTCCAAGAACTAAACTGAAGCAAGATATTATTTACAATAAATGTTCAAATAAATTGCTCCCTTCTGCCAAGCAGTAGCCAAAGCGATTGTAAAATCTGGTCCTCATAGTAGCAAGCATTTGTGGGGTAATAGTTGCAAATGCCTTCCGAATTTTAATTCGCAGTTCCTCCAGTATGGTAGCTCTGTCTTCTTCAAACCCATAAATTTTCGACTTAATGTAAGGCCACACGAAGAAATCTTAAAGTGACAAGTCCGGGGATCTAGGCGGCCAAGGAATTGTGATTACGGTTCCAATTACACGATTAGAAAATGTATTTGCTAAGTATTCCCGTATGGCTAACGTACGTAACGTAACGGGCAGGGCAACTATCTTGTTGGAACAAAATTGCATCCAGTCTGATCCCTGGAACTTGACGCAAAGCACGAACGTTTTCGTTTTGCAGCATATCAAGCTATTTTGGACCATTAATAAAAAATGGTACAATAATGTTATCACCCAATATTCCACTCCACACATTCAACTTTTGTGGATATTGAGATCGATAACTGTAATTCTTGTGAGGATTATTTCGCGATCAGACACGACAGACTGATGGATTTTGTCGACCATTTATTGGAAACGTACATTCGTCGGTGAATATAATTTTGCTCAGGAAATTCACGTCATTGTTCAATTTTTCCATTATGTTCTCACAAAATTCCATTCGTCTAATTTGGTCATTTGGGAGAATTTGTTGGGCTTTCGCTAGTTTATATAAACGATATCAATTTATCAACATTGTTAGAAGATATCCCTTTATTGGTTCGCTGCGATATGTGGATGCAGTTAGACGAAGCGCCATCCCATTATGCGACTAGAACGAGAAACTGGCTTAGGGAATTTTATCCAAGAAAACGAATCGGCCGCGGAAGTACAGTGCTGTTATATTATAACACCACTGGATTATTTCTTGTAGGGCCATTTGAAAACCATGGTGTATGTGACGCCAATTGAAAAAGAAGAAGAGCTAGTACTTCGTATTCGTGAAGCAGCAGCAACCGTTAATGAAGCAATGCTCCAGCGTGTCCAACAGGCCATCGTTACAGGGGCAGTCAAATGCCGTGAAGTTGGTGGCAGAAATTTTGAACATGTTCTGTGAAATAAGTTATTTTTTTACAAAGCACTGTATCCAAATTTTTACTTTAAACATATCAATTGTTGGACTACTGATTTTAGTTTCTGCTAAGTAGCTTCAACAGTGTTGTCAAGTTTCAGATGCTTTAACTGGCTCTTATGAGAAAAATAAGCGCGATAGGAAGTTCCTGTTTGCAATTTTGAGGTCTTTATCAGTTGTAGAAAATGTTTACCTGAAGCTTTTAAGGCAATTTAGGGACACCCTGTATATGTATATATATATATATATACATATACAAGGTGTTCCTAAATATCATGTACATACGGAAGGAGGTAATTCTTTGGCTTATTTCATAACTAAAAGTTCATATAAACATAGGTCCGCAAACGCTTCGTTACTGATCTACGGGGTGTTGAAATTTCAAGATTTTTTTAGTTTTTTCTTTATAGCTCCTGCAGTTTTTAAAATATTTAGCTCAAATGTGTAATACAGGTTACGCTGCAGGGCTTACATCATTGGGCATGCCAAATGGTT
>JABXWE010048572.1:0-11446 GCA_014611495.1 Limonius californicus
TTTCTTTGACGTCATCATTAATATTTTTAAATGGCAACTCCATTTTTCTATCTGTTTTTGATAGACATGCTCAAATGTTAAATGGTGATATAAAAAAATTAGTACCCCACATATTTTTGCGGAAATATACACTTCAAGTTCAAAAAATTCAGAATTAATTTTTATTGTTATTTAGTTTCTTGTTTAGAGTTTTGTTAAGAAAACTCATTAAATAACAGAATTATGGATTTTGTGGGGAACTTTATCACCACGCTGTATACTAAAGTGTAATGGTATGCTGACAAAAACTTAAAAAATGGTGGGTGCAGTGATGACATATCGCTAGAAATATCCAATTATTGTAGGTCCCATGAAAACTATAACATTTTCTACGGCTTCTGAAGTAATTGAAAAAAAATTCGCGTTCGTTATTATATACTGCTGAACAACCCTGTTAATAATAAATAAATTACAGTTTGTCACAGGAACCAGGCTAGCCAAAAACAAACAGGTCAATGACCTAACTAAGAATAAGCAGAAGAAGAAGAAGAAGTTTGTTGTTTTCAATGTTGTTGCCCCTAACATTTATTACTTTGATATATTCTTTATTGAATACATTGCTGTTCATTCAATAAATTAATTCAAAAGTGCTCTTATAAATTATTGACCAAATCTGGTGGATTTGTACTAGCAAATAGCTTTACTTACTCCTAATCTCAGAGTTCCTATATAAACTGTTAAAATAAATGTTGTGATGTTTTACCTTCAACTCCAAAACCACAATGAAACGTTAAAAGAGATTATAGCATGCATTTTTAAATTAACGAATTACAAACAAGCAATCATCAAATTTTACCATTCTGCTTGTGCCTTTTTTTCCCGAATTTAATTGAATAACTACGATACTATGACCAAGTTTATACAGTTTCATAAATACACAAAAAACATTACACTCGTACACTTAAACGACCAACCGTATTATTGATGTACTTGTATTCTCTGAACAAGGCACTGCTCTACCCTAAATCGGTTAACGTCTTTGCTCCATGTTTTGATAACGGCCTGATATTGAATCTTCTCTTCTGTAGAATCCTTTGAAAACCCCAAATTTGGAGTTGTATCTTAGCCGACAGGTAAGTAGATGCAGCTCAAATATATTCGCTCTAATTGTTAATTAAATTATTGTCAAAAATCGAAAGAAAATTTACTTTAATGCAGACATCATTGCACTTCACCGATCATAACGTCAACTCTTAGGTTAATTAAGTTCTATATGCATTATTTTTCTTCGTTTCTGTATCATACATTTCGTTTCTTGATTTAAAATAAAGACAGAAAACTTTATTTGGCATAAATAAAAATTGATTTTTGACTGCTAGCCAATGAAAACGAGGTGTAGATGCATCCAGCTGTTGTGAATACTAACTAAATCAAATCAGTACGAAGAAGAATGAAAAAATCGACAGTTTGCCAAAAGTCGACCATGCGGTGATCTTTTGGTTCTAAGTCTATTTTCTCTCACAATTCTAGGATGCACAAAATGTTCAGATTATTAGATTGCAATTGGCTGTCGTTTTGATAAGGAGGTATTACGACAGATGACGCCAGTGGCGGCTCGCTATAATAAGCCAGGGTCTCATGTGACACTACCGTAACATCATTTTATATTTTGTTCATTTGTCATTTCAAAGCTTGAACACATAAGTAATTTTTACTTCCTAAATATACATTGTGTACAACGTCAAGCAGCCAATAAAGCCATTTAAATAAAGTCCAAAAAATTAACAGCAGAGAACAACTGGTGGAATGCAACTCTAGAACAGCAAGTGCATACAAAGCAGCAGGCCTATCCCAAATGGTTAATTACAAAATAAATTCCACACAAAATACCATATAAAAGAAAATAGGCCAAATACAGGGGGCTTATAAAACAGGAAAAAAATACATGTTGGGAACGAAACAGTAAATAACTAGATACGTGCCTATGTGAGCGGTACTAAATCATCAACACAGACTGTTCCAAGTTGCGTGCGCACTATTGCTTATATATTTGTTATTATAGGAGCTACGATGTCGGTTAAACAGACAAAATAGTGGCGAAAACAGAACAACAGTCGAACATACAGTTCACTAGTTATTTCTAAAAATGTTAGTTTTTTAAATGGATGGATGGAATATGTTTTATTAGATTTTGATAGAGAATTGCCCCATCAATCCTACTACTTTGCCTATTTAATTGACATCGTAATTCTATAATAACAAAGATATAAACAATAGTGCGCACGTAACTTGGAACAGGTTGTGTTGATGATTTAGTACCTCTCGCATATGCACGTATCTAGTTATTTACTTTTTCGTTCCCTACATGTATTTTTTTCCTGTTTTATAAGTCACCTGTATTTGGTCTGTTTTCTTTTATATGGTATTTTGTCTGTGATTTATTTTGTAATTAACCATTTGCGATAGGCCATCTGCTTTGTATGCATTTGCTGTTCTAGAGTTGCATCCCACCAGTTGTTCTCTGCTGTTATTTTTTTGGACTTTATACCAATGGCTTTATTGGCTACTTGATGTTGTGCACAATGTATGTTTAGGAAGTAAAAATTACTTATGCTTTGTTCAAACTTTAAAATGAAAAATGAACAAATAATGTTACGGTAGTATCATATGAGACCTTGGTTCCTTAGAGCGAACCGCCACTGGCTTCATCTGTCACAATCCCTCCTTATCAAAACCCCAGTCAATTTCAATCACGTTTTCTATATTCTAGAAGTGCGAAAGAAAATAAACTTAAAACCAAAAAGGCCACCGTACGGTCGACTTTTAGCAAAACTATAGCTTTTTTCATTCTTCTTCGTACTGATTTGATTTAGTTAGTACCTATTCACAACAGCTTGATGCATCTACACCTCGTTTTCATTGGCTAGTAGTCAAGAACTATAATAAATTAAGGTAGTTTTGGACATGTTAAGTACGATTCTAAATAGTACAGAATCGGAAGAGAAATGGAAATCGAAATATCAGATATCAGTTTATTTTAAACTTAGAAACAACTTATATACATAGTTTATTAAACATTAAGATATAAACTGCATTCAGGCTACTACTTTTATAAGTACATTATATTAAACATTAGCTAGATAAAACTATGGCAATAGGCGAATAACATACTAACAGTTTAATAGCTGAAAGCTGTGTAGCTGCTATAATAGTGTACTGCACCAATTATTTTCCAGCAGTGGACAAAAGACAACATCTTTGGCCAGTCACTGAGCAGGTGGCTATTGACAGTTCTATGCCATCGCAAACTGTCGTCACGCAAAATGTTCCCGGAATGGTCAGACCCAGCAATTTACAATTTTCGCCTGCAAGACAAAAACTAGCTGATAAACGGAATAAAAATATGTATGAGAACTGGCTTTCTACTAATTAAGACTATGTCACATAATATTGATATCATAATCAGTATAATAACATAAAGTATTATAATATTATTAAAAGAGTCGCCTTATAGGCCAGATGCAACTAAAATTGAAAAAATGCCACTCACCCATTGCCACAGCAAAAAGGACAACGAAGATGGAAAAAACAAACACAATTTTAGCATTCATGACTGAAGGCAACTCAAGAAGTATTCTGGCTCCATGAAAGAAAATTTTGGTTTATATAGGTGCCATTATTTGTTTGCACTAAGAACTTCCAGAAATGTTTTCAACAAAGTTCAGTGCCCTTAAGATACGAAAACCCGTGTGTGTACTTTTTTAATACTACAGAACAAAACATTTACGCACAATCTTAAATAAACTGCAAATTATGACTTATTTGATGGCAATCAAGTCTGTTTTGAAAAAAACTTTATAACCGTATGTATCAAAAAATCAATTAATTATAGTTTATTAATTGTTTTTTTGACTTACTAGGTTGAAATTCACATTAATTAATCAATCATAACAATGTTATTAATAATTTCTGTACTGATTTTACTATAAAACGTCCTGAAATTATTAATGGAGTTGTAGTGACTTGAAGTAATAACAGTTCGATTTGAAAAGATAATGTCTTGACCGTTGACAGTCCTCAAATATAGTTGTTGAAATTGAGAAAACGTCCGAAGTTCATTTAATCTAGTAACGTATAGTGTAAACGATCGTTAAATGGGAGTTGTGGACAACATATCGGTAAATAGAATTAATCTATTTAGTATTTTAGCCCTTGACGATGTGCAAAGAACTTAAATGTTAAAATGAAGAAAATAATAGAAGAGAGCGCAATAAAACGAAAATTTGAGGAACAGTTTTTAAATACAGAAATAATCAGAAAACCTAAGATAAAGGTACAAAGTTGGTGTACCAGTTGATTACCTTTTTCGATAAACAAGGTATAATCCATAAACAATTTGTGCCCGATAGCCAAATAGTAAGTAGTATATTTTACGTTGAAATGATAAACAGATTACTGCAGTACATTTTCGAGAAAATGTTTCATTCTGTACTGACTGTGAGGTCATTTCTAATGAAACACGACATTGTTGAGATCAATCGCTCTCCCTATTCATCTGAATTGGATTCAACAGAATTTCTTCTCTTTCCCAAAGTGTAAAAACTGTACCCAAAAAGAAATGATTTTAGGGTGATTGAAACAAAAATATAACGGAATTGAAAGCAATTGTTTCGGACGCCTTTGTAGAGTGTTTTGAAAAACCGCTAGAGCGTTGCAATAAGTATAATAAAGCAAATAGAAATTACTTTGAATACATTTCAAATATTTTCGTACTACTTAAATTGTGTTTGTCTTCATTGTATCAGTCCCAGAATACAATTGTCAAACCTCGTATACATGGTCACCCGCGTTATAGATTGTTGGTTAGGAATATCGTATCGTAAGTATTCGTCGAGGAAGTACAAGCACACCAAGATAAAATCTACTCTCTTCAATTTCTTTTAAAAAATTACACCATCATAGCCTTCTTTATAGAATTAAGTAGCTGGTCGCTGATTTTAAGTGTCTCTGCCCATAAACGAATTTAAATATTTTGAAGAACGCGTAGAAGTAAGAGAACAATTTTATTTAACGCAAACCAAGCAGATTCTAGGATACTGATTGATTGATTGATTGTCTGCAGGGAGTTAGCCGGTTTGCACTTCGACTCTATGGCCTTTTGTGCGTCCCCGATTCTTTCAAAGTAGATCTGTGCCCTCAACTTGTTGCAGAATATTTTTTACGAGGTTTTCATATGTGGAGGTTGTTTCACGAGGTGTTTCCCCGAATAGTTGCTGTCTCGTGCGGTATATTGCTGGACAGTCGAAGATTATCTGTGAGGCTGTTTCCTCCTCTTCTTGGGCCCACTCATTGTGATTATATCTCACAGTGGATGACTTGTCAAAGGAATAGTCTGGAAGGATATAGTCGATACCCATTTGAAGGATGGGGTTACCTTCTACTACTTCCTGTATTCGTTTGTGTCCATATCTTTCCTGGCTGGTGTGCCAGTTGCCGGTAGATTTCATTCTATATGCTCCAATTCAGGCTTCCCCTTTTATATAAATATATATGTATGTATATATCCAAAGGGATTAGTCCCAGAAGGGCTTCCATAGATGCAGTTTTCTTTTCCTTAGTTTCCTTTTTTTTTTGGTTACTAATTTTCTAATTCCCATAGGGTAGTTGTTACCAACCGCTAAACTCTTTATTTTAGAAGTATTTTTCCAAACAGCCTGTTGTATCTTTATTACAAACGTTTCGACTTTTTGATTTAGTTGGTCTTCTATCTTCAGGGAAACATTCAGCTGTATAGTATTACACAGTTCTTCTTGGAATCCCTCCCAGTCAGTCTTCCTATTCACTATTGTTGGGTTATGTTCTTCCTGGATCATGGTTTCGCTGAAAGGTAGGATTACTGGAGAGTGGTCAGAATCCAGATCAAAACTCTCTTCAACTGCCATGTAGTTTGAAGAGAGACATATCGGGGATCTTTTTTGAGTCGGTAGGTCAGTACGTGGGTTTTCCTGTTGATTGATCCAAACTGTGCAGCTGATTCATGTAGCTCCTTTCCCTTGCTTGTGGATAGTCCAGATACCCACAAGGTGTTCTTGGCATTAAAATCACCACCAATTATAAATATATTACCTAGGTGACCTAAAGGAGGGACCGCGGTGGTCTAGTGCGAGAACGCATTGGCCACTCGAAGTCACAGTAAATGCAGTTGCTCCGTTGGGGCGATCGAATCCCGACTGGGGCGACCGCATTTGCTTAGTTAATTTTAGGGTGAATGTTGCATGAATGTTTAGTATGTAAGGGACGCCCGCACCCCTCTGAAGTAATGCGAAAGCCGTTCCGGGGGGGGGGGACGGCAGTATGAATGAGTGAAAAAAAAAGGTGACCTAAAGGATTAAGATAACTCTCTTTTTTCTGATTATGTCGTGGAGTATAGTGTATGGCTGCTACAGTGATTTTTTCTCTCCCAGTATTGATCGTTATTGCTGTTACCGGATTTTCCACTAGTTCCATGTCTAACTCTCTGTAATGAAAGATGTTCTTTTTGATTATTATGGTACTACCTCTTCTTGCTGCGTTTGATGGATGCATGGTGCGGCAAGAGTTATATCCTCTGAATTTGATATAGGATTGTCTTGTTGGGTGAGATTCTGAGATGAGGCATATATCTATTTTTTTGGATATCAAGAAATGCCTGGAGATCAGGTTGTTTTTGTACGACCCCATTGGTATTTTCTGACCATTTGTATTGTTTCATGTTGTTAGTTGATTATTTTGTTCGATGTTTCTGAAGCCCTTGAGAAAACGAATCGATCCTAGTTATTAATGTTAGTAGTAGCTTGTTGGTGGATTTTTCTGTCTGTGTTACTGTTTATGGTATCACCTGAGGTGCCGCCTGTGGTGCTATATGAGGAACTGTTCTATTCGTGCTTTGTGCAAATGTTCTGGCTTTGCCGACTGGTAGCTGTTTTCTAGCCTACTTCTTCTTCTAAGATAATTTATTCCTATTAAGATAATAAATTAAACAGAAAAACGTAAAATCTTTCTTCATATTTCTTAAAGTTTTTGACTTAGTTCAGGAATTAACATAGGGAGAGTTACGTGCAACCGTTTCTTCATTTCGTATTAAAGTGTCTCAATCGGGGACAACTCAAGGCAACTCAAAACCCACCCTAAGAGTGGGTAAGTTTCGTAATAACGGAAAATAAAATCCTCTGCAGAGACCAATGCTTCTTCCATTATTGACAGCTGACACTCTTTTACGGTGTTTTTCTGTATTAACAGTGCCATCAATATACTGCAGCTTTCCTACACCACCTGCAGATATTGGACCCCATACCATTACAGATGCTGAAAATTTCACTTTTCTTTTTTAATAATCTGGATGGCACGCTTACTTTTTTTTCACTATTAACTCTGCGCTGGTTGTCACCTACACAAACTTCCAACCGAGACTTATTGCTGTTCAGAATTTCAATTGGTATGCTATTTTGCCCATTTTAATCTGTTGTTCTTTTGCTTCATTCAGTCTCAACAATGGCTTTTCCTTAACCTAAACAAATTAACTGATTTTCTGAAAATTTACATTTGGATAGCGGTTTAAAATATAGCCTTATATGTTCCTAAATTTTGAACGGCTCTGTGATACGCAGATCTCGAAACACTTCTTCCTACAGCACCACCCCAGAGTACGCTCAATTGGCCGTAGTTGGCACGTCTGTTTTCCCTAATTATTTTTCCAGTACGCCGGCTATTAGTTTAGTTTTTTCATGTATCGGCGCTTTGAGACAATTGAACCAGTTGCTGTCTGTAATTGCATAGCCTCTGTAACACTATATCTTGATAACGAGAATAATTTCCCGATTTCGGAATTTGATAAATTAATAATGATTAATCAAATTCTTTCATTAATAACTTTTCCTCTACTTATTTTTAAGGGCTAAAGCAGTTTTAACACCCTCGACAAGCTACTGCCAATAAGCTACACTTGTTTTGTCGTGCCTTTACAAATAAATATTCTAGAAATATGTGGACGCATAACCGCATTATTTTCACCAATTTCATTTTATATTAAAAAATTAAATATTATTGAACACATTTTACTGTATCTAATAAAAAAAGAGTTTGATACAGATATTCAGCCTAAAAATTATAAGTAGCAGTTAATTTAAAATTTATGGAATAATTTCTAAAGAAATTGAAATTTGAATAGCTGGGCCAACTGAAACGGGACTGGCTCGTATTTATTAGTTATTGCCAAACCATCCGTAATAGAAATTTGTCCCTTTTATAATCAGTACATGCACCTACGCACCCCTACAAAATTTAAAAGTCTATCCTGGGTTAGCATCAGTTATGTTTAAAAAAGGAAATACAATGGGCTAACAGTAGAAACCCCTAGAAGAGCTAAAGAAGAATATGGATATAAGATTTTAGATGAAGACGGTATTTCCAACCTCTTTTCAACATTTCTTATTTTAACTGACAGTACTTCCATCTGCATTCCTTAAGATGGTTGGAATAATGACATTTCATAAAAACGGTTGTTATTAAATTAAGACGGGATGTATAAATACAGTTTTCTTTGTTTGTCATCTAAACTATTTTTGGCGAGCAAAGTTAGTACATTATACTGCGAGTCGCGAAACTTACAGCATTAAATAAACCCAAATAAAACAAAATAATCGTGTACTGTTTTAAAGTAAATCTTATTTGTGTAAAGGCTAATGAACCCAGAAACAGGTAACATCATAATTCATATGTAGCGAGATATTAAACTATAAGCGTTGATTGAGAAGTTTAAGCTTCTCAATCAACGCTATAAGGTTAGGCAGAAGAACAATAATATCCTAAAGTATCATAAATGTTTACTTACCTTACAACGACCTCTAAATATTTAAACTGACTGAAGTTTAATTATACGTTTTATCAACGATTGTAAATAAATCTTACAATCCGTTACAAAGCAGCACACTGAAAATATCAAGAAATGATTAAATCCTATGTGTACCTAAATAACAATGGGTTGATCTGTAATGAGTGTAAAGCAACCCTCCACTATCTCAAAGTATTTGAATATACAGGGTGTCCCACGACGTGAAGTCACTATTTCGTTTACGTAATCTTTAGACCAGATATAGTTAAAAATTCTAGTAAAGTTACGCCCTAAAGTAAACCGTTTTAAAAATACTGAGTGTTAAACTATTATTTATTAAATAATTGCAATTTCAGAAATTAATTAATTTCACTATAAATATTGTTCAAAATTGCCACCGTTGCTCTCGAGACACATTCGGACTCTTCTTAAGGGAGAGGTGGTTGCCCTACATAACATATCATTGTTATTCCGAATTAGTTCTGCTGCCTCAAAAATGCGTCTCCTAAGATCTTCAACAGTCTCTGATGGTGTTTGGTATAGCATATCTTTCATATGGCCCGAGAAATAATAATCTAAAGAAGTTGAGTCCGAAGATCTTGGAGGCCAGGGGTGCTGTTCTCCTCTACCAATTACACTTCAAACTTCAAACCGTTGATTCAAAAATTGTCATACACGTAATGCAAATTGCGCAGGAGCACTATCGTGCTGGTACCACATACCATGTCTGAAAGCCAGAGGGACATTATCTAACAATCCTCCCAGATGATCTTCTAGAAAAGTTAAATATATGTCGGTGGTTAAATGGTTCTCAAAAACGAATGAACCAATGAGCATATTATCAATAGTTCCACACCAGATATTCACTGAAAACCTATGTTAATAATTTGACAGTGTGATTTCGAATGGATTCTCCAAATCCCAAGAGTGGCTGTTCTTTCTGTTCATTAATCCATTTCTCGTAAATGTTGCCTCATCCGTGAATAAAATTCTATTATCAGGTGGCTTGTAGGGGAATGGCGCCCAGATATGGGTGGTACCGGGGAAATGAAATACCCGGGGCGGACCAAAACTGGCATGACATAGGACAGCAGCTATGGCATTACCGGATCGAAGCTATTGAAGAATGATTTCTCTAAAGATCCGAAATCGGATAGTCACAAGCGACAGGCAAAAAAGGACTGAACGGAAAGCAACGGGAAACTATCATAATATACTCCCCAGGAAATCATCATCATCATGGCTGGAAGAACCATAGCGATGATGATAGCCAACATTATATAATATAATATAATATATAATACCAATTAATATCTTTTACTGTTTCAGCTGCTTCAGAATTTAACTAAAACACGCTATAACTTCTTTAATAGCCGATTTGGGGAAAATGTTCAACTTTTAGTTTCGCCTTCTTCTCTCCTCTCCTAGGGTGTATAACACAACGTCGGCCTAATATTTTGCATTTTCACAACGTCGACCTAATATTTTGCATTTTCACAACGTCGACTAGTTTTCTGTTGTCACAACATCGACAGTGATCAGAACGCCAACCGTGATCGCAACGCCAACCGTGATCACAACGTCTACCATCACGACGTCGACTGTGATTACAACACCGACCAGTGTTGATCACAACGTCGAGCGTAATCATGCCGGGCCAAACTCTGAGACGGACTGTACTATGCTACACCAAATATTTACAGAATTTTACCTCATCGTTAATAATTCACAATTAAAAAATGATGGGTCCTAAAGAAATCGATTTTGACAGAATTCGTGTTCAGGACATTTGCTTTCAGAGTTCTTGTAAATTGAGTATTGCTGCTAGTTTATTCCATATTCATAAATGTTCTGGACTACATTTTCTTAAACAAGTTTCAAGGCGTCTAAATAGATTTTTCAGGCGGTCGTCTTCTAGTTAGATAGAGTCTGATACACACATTGCGGACTGAAGCCTCATAAGCTACAAATCTGTTTTCTCGTTACTTAAAAACAATTTACATAAAATTTAAGTAAATTCACAGGTCGACTTAAAGAAAAAGTGATTGTGAACGACTAAGTACTTGTAAAATAATGAGAGGATCATTGAGTGGTTATCACTTAAAATGTACACTCAACTCCAAAACCTGACAAAATAATATCGTACTTTGCATGTGGAAACAATAGTTATACTATTCTTTATAGGTTAGAATCTGAGAAAATATCTGGAAACTTGCTCTTGATATTATCGTAAAATAATCGGTGTGAATAAAAGTGCTACAGTTCAAGTATCTAATTCGCCAAAGCCGCGGGTTTTCAGTAATTATCAGTGCACAGATGCTATATACAGGGTGTATCATTAATATTGCGAAAAAATTCAGGGTGAGATTCCTTGCATAAAAATAAGAATAAAAGTTCATATAAACATGTTTCCAAAAATGCCTCGTTTCCAAGATACAGGGCGTTGACTATTATGCAATTAACAATAGGACCATAATGCCATGTAAACAACAATAGCAACAACAACAATAAGTTATAACAGTTGTTGAAAATGACTACCCCCAACATCAATACAGGCTTCTAATCTGCGACGCATTGATTGGCGAACACGTTCAAAAA
>JABXWE010048574.1:0-20661 GCA_014611495.1 Limonius californicus
CAATAAATATAATTGTAAGTAACAAATATTAATCATCGTAGAACCTGTTTGTTTAAATAGGGCCAGTTAGAAAAATCAGTAATAATATTTAAATATTTGACCATTCGTTTATTTTATTACTGAATCTATTAGTTTAAATAAAAATAATTAATAGAAATAATTTAAATATGCCTTATATGTTTATTTTACTATTCAATCTGTCGGTCCAAGAAAAGATACTTATTGAAGCTTTGGTGTCAATTAAAACAATAAATACAAGTGTAATATGTTTAACTCTGTTTACCTATATTATAATAAAAACAGTCAAATAATAAATTTAAATAGAACGAATCAGTTGATTTTATTATCAAATATGTTGATTTTAATAGAAGCACGTAATATCATGTAGTTTATTGTTGTACAACAGCGACTGGCCGTTCTTCAGAGGGCACTTCAAAGCCGTAGGTCCCGGCTACCACCACGGTGGTAATCGTTAGACCAAGTCAGATGCGCTAGTGCAACCGGAAAACTCTGACACTAGGCTTACCACGGCCACACGAAGTAGATTAAAGTGTCAATAAAAAAAAATATTCGAAAATTATTGCATGATTACGATTATGTAATGAACTTGTTGATTTCAATTCAAAAACATCTAACCGTTCTGTTCATTTTAATAATTAAATTTAAAGTGGTTGTGTAAATAAATTTAAATCTAACCCAACTGTTTATTGTAGCACTGAATCGGTTGTTATTATCTTATGAATCTTTGCTCGAAGTGGATTACATTAAGATACTTACAATTATTGTTTATTTTGTACTCACGATTTTGACCAGAAAATACAAAGTTTGGAAGGAGTGTCTGAAAACTGTTTCAACAAATTACAATTGAAGAAAATCCCAAAGAAGCAGCAAACTGGAACCGTTTTAATCTCCGTTAAAATCTTTCGGAAACATCGTCCTAGACGAAGCAGTTTAAATTTAGCAGCTGCTAATTCTGTAACAGATCGTATATCATGTGCGAGTTGAACATGAGAGTATTGTACCGACTGCAAACATCTCTACAAAACCCAACACTACCATTGATATTAATTAATCTTTGCGGCTTAACAGATCTGACGCAGAGATAGATTCGTTGCTACGCTGCTTTGCGCTTGTCAAGTGGCAATCAGTACTGCAAATTGATACTCAATTTCCACTCTAATGAAGCGGAAGCTGCACAAAATTGTTCTTTTTACTAGAGCAAGTCTGCATGTTCTGCAGCTCGCGGGAAAAACGTTAATTGGGCTTGCAGTAATCCCTAAAATGACCTAAATTCAAAAATGTATTACAGTGAAAGCTTGTGGTAAACATGTTCATTCCGTGCGACATGAAACATCTATTGTACTTACTATTGCCTGTGCTTAATATTTTTGCATTTAATAATACTGAAGAAGGTTAATTTTTAAAGGCTCAACGCACTTATTGTATTTACATGGAAAGATACTTTTATTTTTAAATTTCAAAACACTTGGTACAAGTATTTGCCTACTCAAAGCAACTATTTTTATATTTCTCTCAAAAATGTTTTTATGTAAAAGATATCATGGGGAAATATTCTATCATCGAAAATTTAATAAACTACCAAGAGTGTTTGGTTAAACTAAAATAATGGCTAATATTATTCTCTTAATAAAGAAGCATTAGTTGACTAAATAAGTGTTCACAGTTTTGTTATAAATTTAAAAATAATAGTTGCAGATTGGACACAAACACTCTTACATATCAGATATTTAAAAACGAATTAAATATCAAGAATCGTCATGGTAAGAAGTCGCTTTTCCAAATTGCAAAATATGAATGTTTATTGAAGGCTAGAATAATATTCATATGGCTAGGTTTAACCGTCCTGGGAGACGTAAGTCACTGTTTATAAAATAAACACGCCCTAAGCAATCGTAAGCCTCTTACTGCCTAAACATTAGCAAATCTGTATCTCTAGAAGCATTCCAGATGCTCGCAATTTTGAAGCTTGTTTTTCAAAATTATTGTTTATTTTATCCTGCAGGTATGTTTACGTTGAGATCCTATGCTTTTATAAATTGATTTTGCATTCGACAGTATAATTTTTATATCTACTGGACTACTAAAGCCTTTAGTTTGCATACGTAATATTGAATAGTAGATGACTTTGAAAAGGTAATATCCCTTTTGTGTTTCTTTCAAATTTAGTACGGCGTTTCTGAGTCAACAGCTAATACAACAAATTTCCCTTAATTTCTGTTACACACGACCTGCATTGGTATTTTAACTGTTTTAAATGCTATTCGAAAACGTTTTCCACGGGATTGCAGCCCAGACTTCTCGAAGGCCGTAGAAGAATTTCTATTTTGTTTTTCCAACCCAGGGTTGGATGAAATTTGCTTATAAGTAAGAAAAATCCAGAATCCGGACTTTAAAATAATTGAATCAGTTAGCGCATAAAGTCAAACGCGAGCCGAAAAATGATCGTCTATTATGTTAGCAACGGAGAGCTTCGCTGAATTAGAATTGAAAGGGCACTAGAAAACGTACGTCACCATCCATAACAGCAAGAATAACACGTAACACGTTTTGCACTGTTTATACAACAATGAAAAACAGGAATTCCAGAAGTGATTATTTTTGAGCATTTACTCACCTTGCTCCACAGCCCATTCCTACCACCCAACCCCTAAAAACAACAACTATACATGAATACAGCTATACAGCTTTGTAACGCCAAGCCAGGGTGCGAATGGTGTCCCAGGTCACCAATCGCGGTTATAAATCCTTTCCATTATTTAAACTTTAATTTTACAATAAGCTAGAATTAAAACGGTGTATTATGTGGCGCATAGATGCTACAATTCTACAAACTAAAAAATTGCTAATGTGCATTATTTTAATAATATAAGTTAAGTTTTGTGATATTACATTTTTAAGTTATCGCTTTAATAATTTATTAATACAAATAACGAGCCTTTAAAGGCATAAAACATGTAACATCAATACTTATACATCATGCTTACTTTTAGTATAACAAATTTTCTTTCAAAATATACGAATTACAATAAAAACCAATTCCGTTAGTTAGTGCTATATATATATATATTTTTTTTTTCGGCATTTCCGTAATACCTGCAATAGGTAGCATTTTTCAAACACCCAGCTTTTATGTAGAATCACTAGAATATTTAGTAATGGGATTTGATCTTAACGTTTTTTGTTTGCTAGGACAATAATACTTAATCGGCTTACGCCTGTTAGCTGTTTGTGAACCCATACAAACTAACGTTTCGCAAGGCATTACAACTTACATCTTCATTCTATAACAAAATACATTAAGATCAAATCCTTGTCCGCCCCAAGGTTTAAATAACCTAAGCATACGGCCTTGTTTAGGCAGGCAGGGCCTATGAACAAATATTGCTCAAACGTCTAGAGCAAATGCTTGTAAAGGCAGACAAGCTACAGGTCGGTACTTACCTGATAAGACTGGGTGTAGTTCCCAAATGACGACGCGGTCTAAGCCGAAAGTAAATTGTAATATTGACAGTTCGAGAAACCGCGAAAGCCGCAAAGAATATTCCTTGAATATTGATAGGGGCTATTCTGAAAATTTATTTACCTGCTATACAATTCGAAATCCACAGGGAAACAAAAGCGTCTAACGTAAGATGAGAAAAAATCGCTGCAATTAAATCACTGCAGTAAAATAAAAACATGAAAAAACATTTGTATGTAGCAAATGTTCAAAAATATATTTAACATGAGGCACATTACATCTTTGGCTTATTTACCTTCATTACAAATTCAAATTTTAAGAAGAAAGTTTAAAAAGTTGGGTAATTATCCGTTGATAATAAATATAATAAGAACATTAACAGGAGTTATCATTACGTGGAACTACGAAGTTTTAATAACTTTGTGAAATTCTTGGAGAAACGCCACTGGCTACAACTACCCCGGCCACTACTCTTAACTAGATTGGTTGAAGGATAGTAGTTCGGTAGTAATAAATACTAATTCAAGTGAGCACCTAACCAAGTCAATATTAGCAATGAGCTAATCAAATATGGAGGAAACCACCTATTAGGTGAAGTCACGAATCTATTCCAAAAAATCATAAGCAATACTACAATTCCAAAAGATTGGAGAGGAAGTATCGCAATACCCATTTACAGAAAATCCAACAAAAAGGACCCCCAAAACTACCAAGGAATCACATTATTAAGCTCAGTATCCAAACTATTTACCAACATCATGAGAGAAGAATTAAGCAAACGTATTATAATAAGCAAAAAACAACAAGGTTTAGAAATAATAGATAAACAACTGACGCGATTTTTATAGTAAGACAAGTAAAAGAAAATGCCCTTGAATTTAATATGGCGACATATATGTGTTTTATAGATATGACGAAAGCTTTGATAAAGTCCAACTCCACGACGTATAATAAACATATTAAAAATTAAAGGAATACCAACGAAAATCGTGAATATAATAGAAAAACTCAACACGGGAACACAACAAGAATAAGGGTGGACAAGGAACTTACAGAAGATCTACCAATAACAAAAGGTATTTTTGCTCTTTAATTTCATTATGGACAGGATAGTCAAAGAAGTAAAAAGTGTAGGAAACGGATACCGAATAGGCACATGAAATCAGGATCGTAGCAAATGCAGACGATGCTGTAAATATGGCAGAAACGGAGGACGATCTTCAGAGTTCCATTTAAGTGCCCATCAGTACAATATGCAAATAAATATAGAAAAAACAAAGTCGCTCACAATAGCCAAAGAACCCATTCGGTGCAAATTAACTATCAACGACAAATTGATAGAGCAAGTAATGAAGTTAACCTATTTGGGAATAGAGATTTCTAGTGATGGCGACCTATGCGGAAGTAGTGAAACAAACCAACAAAACACCCTCGGTCTCTGGTTGCTTACGAGATTTGATCTGGAGGAACAAATACATGAGCGTCGACGGGAAAGTTAAAATATATAACACAAGCGTACGACCTATCATGACAAACGCTATCGAAACAAGATCCGACACGCGAAAAACTTAACAACTGCTGCGTACCAACGAAATGAGAATACTCAGACAATAGCGGGAAAGACTCTACACGACAGGATACGAAACACCGAAATTTGAGAGACGTGCAACACTGAAGATATAGTAAGTTGGGGACGAAACCGAAGAAGAATGTGGCGAGAACACGTACCACGAATGGATGATCAGCGATTAGTAAAAGTATGCATGAGCCAAACACCTCACGGAAGGAGACAGTCAGGAAGACTATTGAAACGCTGGCGAGACTACCGGACTTCAAAGTCACAGGAACCAGGCTAGCCAAAAACAACATATCAATAACCTAATCAAAGAAGAAGAAGAAGTGAGTTTCAGTAAAACTGCAAAATTCTTATGTGACGCCACTATCTGCATAACCATTGTTGGCGTCCCCTAGTAGCATCACAATAGCCACATCCACTCTCTATAACATCGTTGTAGCGATACAACCTTAATAGTAATATATAAGTAATTGTGCATTAAGCTGGATAATCATCTGATTTGGAGTAATATGTGAATAAAAAATAAAGGAAGCAAATACAGAATTACATACTTTTACAACTTTCGTTAAAGGAACCTCTGTTTATGTCCTCAAATTTCCATTTCAGTCAACAACTCAACGTGAAGTTCAATATGTAGACTAATGTTCAATATATGGCGCTACCTCCAAACCCAATCTTTAATATTTCCAAACAAAGCATTGACAATGGCTATTAATTTCCCCTAGTCCATACGGTACGAATTCGTCCACAACAAATTACAGGTATAACAATTGTAGCAATTCACCTATGATGTTTTTTAAAGATTATCAACTAAAACTATTAAGCGTACAACATATTCGTAAAAATGTTGAATAAGATGAAGACAACTTATACCTTATTTAGCACTGCAAGCAGGACCTAACAGTAGATAGGTAGTACGATAATGTTGTATATTTTGTATCTGAATAATATGTTGTTGCATATACTTGCGGCATAAGCTATGTGTTACCGTTATAGCCTAGCGGCGACAGATTTGCCTGCTTTCAAATTCCGAAGGATTATAATGCTCGTAACACTTTTGTATACTTTTTTTTCGATTCTAGAGAAAGATAATACGTATTTCTCATGTTACTAAAAATGAATTAATTTTAAATTCTAAAATTACATAACTGCTACAGATTTTTTGTGTTTCCTATCAACACCTAATATGGATAGAATCGAAGTTAAAATCTCAAGTAACGTTATAACAGAAAAGCGACAATGGTAGCCTCTCATTTGTGCATTAGAATGTAGTAAATATAAATAAACTGTGAAATCGGTAGTGTCCTAGGTGGCTAATATCCTGGTTACAAGATACAAATTAAATTGTTACGTATTTTTTAAACAAAATTATAGAAACTTAAATACAACCTATGCCACCATTAAATAATTATTAAGTTTGAATGTGGTAGACAATGATGTGGTTGAAATAAAGTCAGTAGTTTGGACTTCCATTGTCTTTATTTTAAAAACACAGTAATTACACAACGTTTCGACTGTTAGGTATCTACAGTCGTCATCAGGTGAATACTGTGTATTCACCTGATCAGTGATATATCAGTGATCAGTGTATTCACCTGATGACGACTGTAGATACCTAACAGTCGAAACGTTGTGTAATTACTGTGTTTTTAAAATAAAGACAATGGAAGTCCAAACTACTGACTTTATTTCAAATTATTAAGTTGTTTTTGCATTAACAGCAAATTAAGCATCCAGACACAATGTTCTAAGGTTCAGTTGTACCTAGGAAGCCAACCTCAAGGGTGAATTAATAATACATTACCATTTATTTTGTAAATATCCTTTGAATAAACGCCTTGTAAGTTTTATTAAGAAGAAATTATTCATAAAATTCCTTTAAACCTGTCTACCTACAGTTATCTATGGTTAACCACTAAGGAAGAATAAAAACTGAAAACGTGTTCATTATATTTAATAATAATTTTTATATTGAAACCGATATCAGGTTTCTTGTGGGATCGTATTTTAGAATTAAAGAAGATACACTTTGGAACAATTCAACTCCCTTCCATTACCGCAAAGGGCGACAGAAACACCAGCTTGTTTGAACGATGCCTAAAAAGTCAATCAATACCTTCAAACAAATTGTTGGAATGGTTCCGCTTCTAATTGGATTTAACCGCAAATTGTCAGTTCTAGTGACAAATCAGTTGGCGGTGTTTATTGGTTTTGGCCAGCAAGCCTCAGAAATGTTTATAGATTGAGCTATCCCGGTTGAAAAGGCAATTTTTCCAATTTAATTTTGTTAAAAAAAACTAAATATGTGTGTCAAGTAAGCGAAGAGAATTGCGGAAAATTATATTTATTCAATCATCACGTGAAACTGTTACAAATAAGTAGATCACACATACACGTGCCATTACACAGCTACCATTGGATATTAATAATTCGTTTATAAACCACAGTGTTGTGTTTACTAGAATTAATAAGATCATTGCAGGTTTCAGTGGCGTCAATTATAATTCATTATTACAAATTAATTACGTTACATATTGTGATAATATGATGAAAATTTTAATTAATCAAATATAAATTAACTGGATATTTGTTTCCCTACAACATGGACTGTAACTCTAGAAATGTTTAATAACCGTTTCTGGGTTAGTCCGAGACCATAAATCGAAAAAATTTACACCTACCAGGTTAGGCAAATTATTATGAATAATTTACCATATATTCGGTTACATAATAAGACAATCTCGAATCTCTTTAGCACAAACACAGTGAGTTTTACAAATTCTACAATACTGTAATGTTGAAAATAGTATGCGCAAGTCACTAATATTAAAATATTGAAAACTTTATTTAAATATTAAGAACCCTTTTTTGAATCTTGTCAGTAGAATTTTATAAAACACAATGAGATGCATATTCCACGTGCGAAATTTGTAGCAACTGTTTTCAGTTTTACCAGGAAATATGACATAATTGAAGAATCAATATTACAATTTACTTTCGGCTTAGACCGCGTCGTCATTTGGGAACTACACCCGGCATTATCAGGTAAGACCGACCTGTAGCTTGCCTGCCTTTACAAGCACTTGCTCTAGAAGTTTGAGCCATATTTCTTCGTAGACCCTGCCTGTCTAACCAAGGCCGTGTGCTTATATTAATCAAGCCTCAAAGAATGTATAATTGAAGAAATTTGAAGAAAACCGTGGCAGCTAAGTTCTGAAGGCCTAACTGGTCATTTATTTTCTGTTTCTATTTCCGATTTTCTTCAGAGTCGTCTACTAGGTTTTTTGATTGCCTATGAAATTTTGTGCTACATATACAGCAGGTAGTTAATTAGTAGATTCGTAGCAATATACCGAGGGCACATCAGGATGGAGGCCCGAGAACTGACTGCTGAAGATGCTATAGACAGAGAGACATGGCGAATTGGAATTGGAATTGTATAATTCCGAACTTTACCAATTTATGTACAGCTATATTATGCTGCACTTTGCAAAAAAATGGATTATTTAACCACATTTGGATTGGATACGAGTTGATCTTGTAGTTTCCGATGTTGGCTTGACATCGTAATGCTGTGTAACCTTGAATTCTAAGTTCTCGGTTTGTTTAATTTGTTTGCAGTCATTTTAATACAGGTTTGGAGGAATTTAAGCATTCTTAAACAGTAATTAATAAAATATAAGTAGGTAAAATTGTCATCAGTTTAACAGTTACATCCTAATTTGTAATTTTGTGAGCTTTATACTTTTCTTTTGGGAAAAGTATGTTTATAGTGATGTGCTAGAGTATGTTAAGAAGTTACTAGTTGATTTTGATAAAAGTTTTTTTAATTTTAAGAATTTATTTAAAAATTATGGTAAAAATATTTGTGCATTTCTAAATGCATTTTCAAACATGTACCAAGTGAGGTATCAAAATGTTCATATTTTAATGTAAAACACAGTAGTGGTTTTTGATACTGGATAATTTATAAGAAAGTTATTGCACTTTATAAGAATTTGATAAATTTTGGTCATTTAATGCTTAGTCCTGATTGGCTGATTTTGTTTGGGGTGCATTATTATTTATTTTATGTATGCTGCATTCTTAGAAACGGGGGAAACCTATGAGTTTTGTTAATTAAAACTTTGAAGGAGTTGCGAAAATTCGATCTTTCTGACCGCACATTGCTAAGGCGGCTCCTCAGATTTATTTAATTGTGTGTCTATTTGTGTTTCATAGCAATAAATCAAAGGGGTTAGTGTTTGACTACATACTCGAAATTGTTTCATTGTACGTACGGTCGATATTTTGGAAAATCTCAAAAGAATTAGAAATCTTTTGTGGCCGATCGTCGTTTTGTTTCTTGTTTGTTGGTCAACCGTATTGGTATGTAAATCAAACATAAATTTTAATGTCTTTCTATTATATCTCCATATCTACAAGATTCACAATATTTGAATATGAATAATTACCATTATTTAAATATAAAACAAATAAAAGTGCTGCGTTATTTTGATATTCATAAATGTTCCTACATAAAAGATTTCCACAAATCCAATTTAGAGGTTATAATTTTTGTTATTACCGAAGCGAGAATTACACGTGATTTTACGGCGTATTCGAAATAAAGAAATTAATGTGAACTTGATTACACAAATGTTAATTTAAATAAAAAACGTTTTATTGCACCAAATTCATTAAACATCGTTACTTGACATAAACTTGCTGTCAACTTTTGTGTACCAACGCAAAGATATACAAGTGACTACATTCCTGAGAATTTCATCAAGGTGAAATTCACATCCATCAATGTTACAGTGAAGAAGAAGGTGCAGTTTAGTGTATAAGCGAATTTTATAAAGCTGAAGAGTGCCAATTATTTATTTAAAGTTGTTTGTGATTTGTAAATTTGTTGAAAGTTGCACTGTTTTGTTGAATAAGGAAGCACTTATAATTCTGATTTGAATTTCGGCAAAATAATCAAGATAACTAGAATCCAGTCAATTATTAAATTTTCACACAAAATTGTGTAGAAAATTTTGCAAAACATATTATACGAACCAAAATTTTGTGAGAAAAGGTGTCTGTGACCATGCACAAGTAGGTCAGTATTACATTGACATCTATTAGAAAACTGTCAGAATAATCATGCGACAGTGTATAATGTAGAACTCTATCAAGGTTTCATAATAATTGTTTACGTAACCACGAATCTTGTTAATTTGTTGGCGTCTTGTATTATTTCCGTGTTGTCGGCTGTGTTTTGAGGTGTTTATATGTTACATTAACTACAGGTACGGTTAGCGTTGGCGCGGCGGCGTAAACACGTATTAAAACATTTACCTCTCTGCCTTTTGTGATCATTGATGAACACTAACAATTGTTTGTTTGCACATCGATTCCATGCTGATTCTGAACAAAATTCTATATATTTTATGGCATGAATTTAGAAAACTTTGTAGAAAATTTTGCACCCAGAATACTGTACGACACGACACTGAATATGTATCATGTCGTGTCATACTAGCCTAAGCTGCTTTGTGAATTCTTGGACGCCAGTCGAGTAATTGTTCTGACCATCTTCCTCTTTCTTGTCTTACTACGTGTCCAGCCTAACTCCATTTTAGTTTCACTGCTCGTTCAGCTACTTCTTCAGTCTTCTTTTTCTAATTTCTGGGTTTTTATCTTGTCCTGCAGTCCGCTTTTGCATTACTTTAAGGGGGTGCGGGCGTCCCTTATATACTAGCCATTCACGCAACATGCACCCTAAACTTAACTAAGTGAAATATGGTCGCCTCAGCCGGGTTTCGACCACGCGGCCGATCGGACCGCATCTTACTGTGACCTCGACCGGCAGCGCCTGTTTGCACCGCCCCATCTAGGACCCATTTTAGTGAAATACCTAACATTGTCCATTCTATACCTCTTTGGGCTGTTTTTAGTCTTTGGATATTTCTTATTGTAAGAACTATTGTCGCAATTCCATACGTTAGTAGGCACTGGAAGTTCACAGGTCTTACATACTTTAGCTTCCGATTTGAGGTTGTACATAAGCAGAAATTGCAAATGCTGGCCAAACTAATCTAATACGTCCTTTTTATCGATTTCCTGATTTTCATTTTCGATTTTTAAGGTATGCCCAAGATATAAGTAAGATGTTCCATATTTTTGCTTTGCTTCATTTAATTTTATTTCCTTGTCAGTAGGAGTGTTAGACATGATTTTAGTTTTTTTAATATTCTCTTCTAATTTTCTTCATTTTTTCATTGAGCTTTTTAATTTGAAGTTCTTCATGCTTTGGCTATTAATACTATGTCATCCACAAATCTTGTTGAATTCTCTCGGACAACATAGATTCTATCATCATTTTTTTGAAAATATTTTTTGTGCTAAGATAAATAGCTGCGGGAGAGAATACCCCCTTGCCGAACTCCCCTTTCTAGTTTAACTGTGTCTGTTTCTGCTAGCCATTTTTATGTGTACTGTTGCCTATCATATACATTTTTGATTAATAGTGAGTTGTAGTAATAGTTTCAAAAATAAATTTTAATTCAATATATCAAAAACCTTTTCGTAATCCACAAAGGCTACTACTAGTGGGATATAAAATTCAATGCATTTTTTAATTACCAACATACTCTGCAAGTGCGCGTTTGTCCTGTATGCGGTCTGATTTATAGATATTCTGATAAATATTTGAATTGCGCGTAATATAATCAGGATCTATTCGGATTTTGCAGTTCACCTTCAACTTCAATCAGAACTGAAATATTAAAATTGTGAACAACCAACTGGCAGCCTGATGTAACCCTATGTTAATTTTAATATGAGTTACAAATGGAGAATTGAAATGCAAATATTGCAGAATTACTACAACGCCGTGACCTTTTAAGCTTAATTATTTCAGGGTTGTAAATTTCATAATATAAACGCAGATAATATTAACTATAATTCTATGCCTCATTTTTTGCGGAGTTTTAATAACATGTATGATTTAATGCAGCGTAAACATTCCAGACATACAATACGCATGACATTGTTATGTAATTCTATTTTAAATATGTAATATCTACTATAAATCCTTATTCTAATTATAATAAAAACTTACCAACATGCCACACTTCTAATTTGATTTTATGAAATAATCGTGGAGACTTACCTGAAAGAAAACAAACATATTAGAAATTAGCAATCGATTACTTGATTACAAACGCGAAGAACATCGAAGCAATCATAACGATTTTCATTAAAATACAACAATTACAATTAAATTTTGTACGAAGATGGCGAAGGGCAAGAATTTTATTTGATTAAATCCACTGTTGAAACTTTCACCTGTTTCGTAATCAAATTTGTAAGTAGGTACTTCATTACTTCAAAATTGTTGCGTGGGGTTGTCCTAATTAAAAGTTTGATTACTTAAGACGACTTTGTTCTCCTTTTCCATAAATAAATTCGTTACCAGGAAATTTTCCGGAAAAGGTACGCCACGTTAATCTGGCGGAAAAAGCCTTAAGTCTAGATAATGCAATAACTTATATCTTATCAAAACCATGTTAGTGCGATGCAGAATTGCAGAAATGCTCACTCAGTCAGTCTAATGATGCTGGCGGTAGGCCCATGTTAACTACTGCAATTCATCTCGTTACGTACCTTGTACCGCAATAACGACTGAGGTGCAATTACAAGCGCTATTACGTAGACTGCAATTGCATTTCGATTATTCCCACGTTAAAATTAATTTAATCTAGTGGATTTCCTCTTGCAGTCTTTATTTTATTTTATTCGCCTTGTTTTTCTGACGCTTTCTCATTAGGGAATTTCTAGAAGCCAATACTACATTATTAACTGTAGACTATATAGAGGGTTCAAAGTCCTTCGTTTATACTTTAGTTACACCAAACGGAGTTGGTTTAACGCAAAGTTACTAATGTGAAATTCAGTACTTAAACTCCATGCCACTAAAGTTCCCTCTTAAATTATTGTTGTTGGGTTACATCAACCTATTCAGCTCATATGAAATAATTAACTTGCTAGTTAAAGACACTTCTTTGTTAAAAGGTTAGTCAGGAAAACACATAAAATTGGCATTAATGGAAAAATAACGATAAAATAATAATGCAGGATTGATTCATTGATTAAATAAGTAAACTTAAGAATGTTAATGCTTTGGAAAATCAACAATCGTAATTATAGTAACATGGAAAATAAATCGGTCGCATAGTGGAGCATTGCGGACGACGATCAAACGATATTCGTACTGCAGCATAGGATAGGTGGACCAATAATGTAAGCAACTTGTCGGGCTTCGAGGGGCACGTAAAGCCGTCGGTCCCGAACATACGAACATCTTTAACAATCGTAAACCATGTAGTGGAACTTCTCTTGTCTGTTCGACGGGTTAGGCTAGCCTCCTGCCCGGCATACGTGCAAAGAGGGCTCACAGAACCTACTTAATTGTAGGTAATGAACAGGCCACTAGCCTATAGACAAAAGGAGAAGCTGAAGAAAAATACAATATCCTAGTGAGTCATAATTGTTTAGCAGCACAGCTGTATTAGGTATGCAGATGAGCAACAAAGCTCTAAATGAAGACTTCCAAGATGATAAATATATACTGAGTATTCTAAATGTGATAATATGAAACACAAGCTTGATTGGAGTTTCTGGGATATAAAATCAATTCGAATCAACCTAAAGCGATATAATTTTGCAAACATGAAACAAAAGCAAAATGAATGTGAGGTAACATTCTGGCAACCTAAAGACCACGAGTCATAAAATTGATCGTAATCCCAATAGTATTACATAGACACGTTTGAATTAGATATATGGTTATGGAGTTGTAATTGTCATATACGAGGGCAGCCTTTTAAGTTTTTACGAAAACCAGGAAAGAAAAAATATTTTGGACCTAACTGTTTTATTGCTTTTCAAAATACTCGCCTTCAAGATTTATACACTTTTGCATGCGTTCAAACCAATTCACGAAACAGTTTTTCCAGTCTGACATTGGTATCTCAAAAACATGGTTCTGGAAAGCTTCAACAGCTCAGTGAGGTGATGAAAATCGCTGCCCACGCATTTTTTGTTTAACATTTGAGAACACAAAGAAGTCATTAGGCGATAAATCAGGTGAATACGGGCAATGACACATTAATTCGATGTTTTTCTCCTTCAAATAATCAATTTGTTTGACGTCCTGTCAGAGTGAGAGATAAAGAATGATGCGACGTTTTCGGTTGTTTTTCCTGATTTCGTCGATGTTCTTTGATCCTCTAAAGGAATGGTTGCGACATGTCTAGTACAACCGAAGAAACAAGCGATCATTTTCTTGGAAGTGCTTCGTGAACGAACAACTTTTGTGAGATTCGGTTCATCGTGGAACACCCAAACAGTGGATTGTCGATGAGTTTCCGGTTCATACGAATATATCCAAGTTTTGTCACCTGTTACAGTGTCGTATACGGATTCTTCAAACCAATTGTAAACAGTCTTTTCGGGTGGTGCTTCATTACCACAAGTTGAACAAAGCAATTCTATGCATTGTTGTTGAGTTAGGTCTTTACTAGAATGGTAAAAAATTATCCAATGAAACCTTCAGGTGACATTTCTATTTTTTCACAAAATTGCTTTTTTTAAAACGCTCACTGTAAACAAACTACTCGGTCAATTTCTAAGCTGCCACTGTTTTCACAATAACAAATGTCAAATTTTACGAAAATAGAATGACACATCCCAATAGCGTAACCGCGGCAAGAATTCAGCTAAAATATCTTTATTAACTTTAGCTTTAGCAAATTAAAAAGTTACATTTTATAAGTGTGTCAGTTATAATTTCACACACAATATGTAGCTATTAGATCGAAAAGAAAATGTTTGACAATTATTATAAATGAAAGTGCAATGGTATATAAAGATACCCCACACGGTAGACCATGATTGCCGAATTTATTGTGTGTTTGAAAATACTTCAGTTAAATTTTACCTTTATGAAACGTAAGCATAATAGCAGAAACAAAATTCCTAATAGCCGTCTTTCCAAAAAAAAAAATAATAAAAATATGCCCCTATTTCATCAGTCGACGTAAAGGAAAACTTTTTTCTATACAAGGACATTTTTTCCTTCAGAAGGTCGTCTTTTAAGGTAAAGAACGTTGGGAAAACTATTATAATAAATTGCTTTAACAACTCAAATTCCAGCAAATATAAATGACATGCCGCTCTAAATCAATCATCAATTTTTTTTTATTAAACATACCTTGTTATAGGATACTCCTTAGAATAAACTAATATTGTTACAAATATTTATAAATATTTACAAAATCGTATGAAATAATTTAAAGTCAAAATAAATTAAATTTATTTTCTTGTTATTGAGTAGAAGGGCGTGCTAAATACTAAAAAAATAATAAAATAAAACAAACCTACTTTTTCGTATCCTTAATCGAAAAGGGCATACTATATTGTGAGAAAATCGTAAAGAAATATGTTAGTTTTCTTGTTAGCAACAAAATCGTAAAGAAATATGTTAGTTTTCTTGTTAGCAACAAAATCGTAAAGAAATGTGTTAGTTTTCTTGTTAGCAACACTTTTCTTCTTAGCAACACTTTTTTTTATTTACTCGTCGTTATAATGTTTTGTTACCATGTTAGCAACACTTTTAGTATATGTAATCAAGGAAGCAACACAGTATCTTGTTTGATTAAATTTTATGACAAATTTTAAAATATGTTATGTCAAATTTTAAATTTTTATTTATCCTTTTCCATTAAGTACCTATACGAAAAAATAGGATGTTTTACACGTTTGAAAAGTGTTTCTTCCATGCTCGTGCAAAATTTAATTCACTCGCTTCGCTGCGCTGGCTCGTTAATTAAACATTTGCACTTGCTGGAAAACTGACACTTTTCTAAACTTGTAAAACAATCTACTATTATTTTATTCTTGTTTCGTAAAAAGGTAGCATGTGTTGCATACCTTTCTGCATATTTAAAAAATGCCGGTGCGCAATTCGAGAATTTTAATGCATTTTTATGCGCATATATCTACTATTTTGAATGCATGTAAATCCGAGCTGTATTTATAAGTATTCGAATTTGAGGCATTCCGGGATGAAAATGTACTTAGATAATTATAATAGTTTTGTTCATCCGAGGATATCCAGAATCATAAATGCTTCTAAGAAGTTTTAGACTCTTGCAAATTTTACAGCGTGAAAATGATCTTATAGTATATGCTAAACAGAGAGTAATTGCGCGAAGTTACAACTGTGTTAGATTGAACTCTGCAAGACCAAAAATTCCGGATTAACAAGGTTGCAAAAAATATTATTATTACATTTTTTAAGTCTTAACCGTAGTAGCTCAGGTCCATTAAAGTACAGAAATGAACTTAAAATTATAACTATGATAGCCTGAAGCCTTCCAGATAGAAAATGCTCTTGGAGTCTCTTCTCTATGCTAATACCACGTTTCTGTAACACATAAATGATTCTAGAGATTTCTAATTGGACAAAGCCGAACCTTTCAGGGAACAAAAAAATTTATTGTTATGTTTTCCTTTTTCCTTCTGCATATTTTCGTGGCTTCTTTTCTAAGTTCGTCTATTTGTGTTTGCCTCCGTAGATAACGGTTATGTTTGCCTTTATATTTCTTCTACATAATAATCTTACGTTGCTAATTGAACCGGCAGCATTTTGAATGCCATTTTTATTTAGTTCCATTTGTCTGTGTTGTGCCCATTTTTTTTAATTTATAAAATGTTTCGTATACTCTCTGTATAAGCTCTTCACACTTTAAGTTTACTAATTTTTTGTGTATCCTAAAGTTTTGCACCCGCCTAAAACTTGCAAGGTGGAAAATACATGTTGAGAAGAAAAACTATAATCTAAAACACAGCACTTAAGTTGTAAAAATGTTAGTTGGTTACGTTAGACCAAATGTTATCACGGAAATACAATAACATTTCCAAAAATAAATGGAAACTTTTACACGGACCGTTGCGACCGAGAGAGAGGAAATACAATAAACTCAATTCTTTACGCAGGTTGGGAAAATGATAATTTTCAGGTCGTAATCATTAATTTAAAAAATCAGTTAATGAGGTATAAAACAACAACCACTCCTTACAGTATATCAGCAGGAGGTGGTGATAGTCACATGTGTATGAAACCGTTATCAAACCTCATTTGATATCAGAACGACCGTTTATACGACAGCTTTTTGCGCACATTGTACGAGCATTACCATCACCAGCCTTTTATCTGCCATTAAGTTATATAAAACTGTAAAACATGTGAAATTGCAAGACCATATTTCTTCGTAGTTTTATGCTGGCAATAAAGCTCAGTTGCGGTTCAACAAATTATTGAAATATGCAACTTGAAATCTAGATAATATGTCCAATGATAAACAAGTAATGTCATATAGAATTTTGAAATAAGAGAAACACTGGTGTCAAAAATTTATATAATATATAATAAATCCCAATTTAAAATTAAATGCAGTAACAACTTCCTGCGAGAGACATATATCTTGATGACGTTATTTCAACCCTTTGAAATTGATCTCAGGTGCGTGTATCGGGCTTGGAGATTGTACCATTATATAACTGTGTTGCAAAAGGTAGCTATTCAGAGCGATACGAAAAGAGGGATTCGTTTCCAGGGCAGATATTATTGACCACGTGCGCTAAAATAGAATATCTGGTCAAACTAAAGCGCCTCCTGAAATGGCTCGCAATATCTAAAATTTACCTATTACCGTTGAACTTTAAAACACACGCCTTGCTACTTAATTAAGGTCTTTGAATCAAACCAACTAATTAAATAATTACGGAGTAATCGCATTACCCTTTAAATTAAACTTATTAGTAACGCCATAAGCTGACGATTTCAAAAGGGTCGGAGGACGACGCTATTAACGAAGTCGAACGGTTAGAAAATTTGCTTAGGTTTTCTGTGCTTGTTAACCTAGACAGATGAACTGTTATCGGAATCGGGAATTTGCTGTTTACTTTAGTAAGTTCTTCGAAATGCAACCTTGCTGTAACAGGTTCTCGAAACCGCTTCCTACTTATTTCATTATTGATCAATGGGTGTTGGACATCTGGCATCTCACGCCAATTAGGCTCATATTAAGCTCAGAACGTTACCGCCTGAAAGGTCAGCAAGTCAGAATTGATGGAGTCGCTCTAAACGATCGCAGTCAATCGCTCTGCCTCCTCTTCCAGCGTCCAGATTCCACTCTGATTGTAGCAATTAGTAGTTCCTGTCAAGAGGATTGAAGGGAAGACTTTATTGGACCTGTCCTAACGTCTTACTTCCGATAATTTGGATAATTTTTAGTCAGGTCGAACAAAACTTCCTTGAGGAGTCCCGGTATATGCGAAACTCGGAATTCTATCACGGTCAAATAAGACTTTTGGCGAAATTAGGAAATATACATGAAATTATGTATTTTTGCACTATACATTTTATTCAATTTTTTTAATAAATAAGAATAAGAGGGGCAGGAGGGTGCTACTACATCCTGTACACTGATTGGGTAGGATCAGATTTTCCATCATTATTTTTATTAACATCCTGTATATGTTTGCATTTTTAAATTCGCTGCTAATATAGTGATTGAAATAATTATAATGTTGCGTGGGTCTAACCAAAAATCTCCATTCTTCTCTTGTTCATCTGTCCCAGCAAAATGAATAATATTTCTTGGACTTCAATCTCAAATGATTCTTGTATAACATTACATTATACAGGGCGATCGTTGTAGGTAGAAAGCGTGCTTAGCTTATATTTTATGTTATATAATTTGATTAACCATTAATTATATATTATGATATAGGTACACGGTGATTTACGACGTCAGTAACTTCACCGGGTGATTACATGGGTATTTCAAATAAAAAACTTCAACCCCCTACGCTTATTACACGTTAAAACTATACAACCTTGATTCGGATAATCAAGCCCAGTATTACTTCTTAATCTATTTATAACAAAAATTATCTGTGACATTTCTGTTCGCTGAGTTAATTATGAACGATTTCATAAATTTCGCAAAACGTTCGTTAAAGTCTTTTAAATAGGATCTCCTGTTCCCCAAATTCATGCTTCCAAGCAAGTAAATGTTCATGCCAAAGAAGACGCGATAGAGGCAATAAGTATTCAATAATTCCATAGTCAGCACTCGACGTGCCGCATGTAATTTGGAAATATTCCAGAATTTTGTATGGTAAGTATCGCATTCCGACGTCTTACACCATTACCACTTCCAATATACGCAAGCCCTACATCCGGGCGATGCTCAACAGCAAATATTATTTTGTCGATGGCTGTTACATCCAACCGTTGAAGATGTCAATTTTATGTCAAACGTGCTGTGGTCAAACGAAGCAACTTTTACAAAAGGCGGTATCAACGTAATGAACATTATGGGACTTAGAACATTCAGGTACAATTAGGGAGCGTAGTTTTCAGCAACGATTAAACGCTAATGTTTGAAGTGGAATATTCAGCAATGTCGTGCTTGGCCCGCACGTAACGGAAAATCAATTAAATGAATTCGGCCTAAATTTTGTCGACAATAAAATTTTCGAATTTGCGTCAATGTGTGTGATTCCAGTACTACGGTTTACCGCCTCATAGAGTAAGAACAGTCACAACGTGGATACACGCCTTTTTCCTGGACATTGGATTGGCTACGAAGGTCCTGTTACCTGGCCGCCAAGATCACCAAACTTCAACCCACTGCACTTTTATCTAATGGGCAAATATGGTTAACGCAATTATTAGAATTTGTTTGCAAAATGGAGGAAAACGATTCCTGCTGCCAGTAAATATGGATCATAGAAACTTTACGAAACATTCAAAATTTATTTAAGAGATGTACGAACCGGCCTAGAATATACGTACATCATTTGTACACGAAAGTAGAAATAAGAATGAATGCCATAACTATCGACTTAGTTCAGTTACAAGTACCTTTAGTCGGTTATGCAACCGCATACTCAGGAATAAATTGGAACAAGCCTAGAAACTCATGGACGCGAAACACAAGCGGGTTTTCGAACGGGAAAGTCAACAATAGATACCTTATTCTGCTTAACACAAC
This sequence comes from Limonius californicus, assembly GCA_014611495.1. Lineage (NCBI taxonomy): Eukaryota > Metazoa > Arthropoda > Insecta > Coleoptera > Elateridae > Limonius > Limonius californicus. Next base: position 20,156 of record JABXWE010048574.1, read on the forward strand.
TTATTGGGGAAAAATATCTGTAAACTAAGAGATACATCTACTATTTGTCGACCTTAGCAATGCGTTTGACGATATCCCCATCTCAAAGCTTTGGAAAATATTAGAATTAATAGAATTAGTTACCTCCACTGAAGCAATAAAAACTCTGTTAAAAAAGCAACCAAGAGATTTAAGGTCACAGTAGGCAGGGATGGCGTACTTCGCACACATTGTTTAATTATATATAAAGGGGAGCTTAAAACAATGGGACAGAAAATACAGAGGTGTGGGAATAGTTCCGGAAAATGGAACATGATAATCTTGCCAATGCCGTTTTGCCGATGATCAAGTAACAATGGCACAGGATAATGAAGACCTGGAATATATGACAAGAAAACTAATAAAAGAAAATATGGGATATAAAAGTTTATATCTACAAGACGAAGTTTATATATACATATATATATATATATATATATATATATATATATATTATTAAGATGTTTTATTGAGGGACCTACATATGA
>JABXWE010048577.1:0-12335 GCA_014611495.1 Limonius californicus
TTTAAAGATTGGTGTGAAAGCAATTGACACTATTTTACACAAATATTTGATGGTACGTAAGCTTTCTGCCCGTTGGATTCCCCACAACTTGAGTGCAGTTCAAACAGAAAATCGTGTGGCATGGTACAGATCTACACTGGATCGCTTTGACAATGGGTCGTCTCATTTGGTGTACAACATAATTACAGGTGATGAAAAGTAATATATAATCCTGAAAGAAAGCAACAGTCAGCAAAAGTTTTTCATGAAAAATGCAGAAACAGAAGATAGTCGCCACAATTTTTGGAATTGCTGGACATGTTTCCACTATAGCACTGGAGGATCGTCGTACTGTTAATGCTGAATGGTCCAAGAGGAAGGATCGTCTTGCATCAAGATAACGCTCGGGCGCACACTACTGCTCGAACGACTGAGTATTTGAATGCCCAAAACATTGAAATAATGAGTCTTTCGCTGTATAGTCCAGACCTAGCACCTATTTCTGTTTATTTCTGCATGTAAGTTAGGGGGTTTACGTTTTACATCGAAGCCGAAGAAGCGGTTGACGCATTTAAGAATGAAATAAATAACCTAAGGGGGGAAGATTGGAGAAAATGTTTTGAAGATTGGTTTTCACCGATGTAAAAATGCATTGACTGTAGAGGAGAATACTTTGAAAAATTATAAATAAATTTGTTTTGTCAAAATATTGTATATTACTTTACTAGGCTCAGCTGAAAGACAAGAGCCCTCGTAAAACAAATTCATTAAAGTTAGTACATTGAAATACTTAGGTGCGTTCTTCTTGAAAACGGTACATTTCATTGACATTCAACAGGTAAAATTATTTATGTAGCAATAACTTTTGGATCGTACACTTTAGCCACAAGAACAAAAATGTTAATAATAAAAAAATTATGTTGTAAGACAAATCTGCTGAAAGCTTCTCTACAATACCCTAAAGTGAGTGTCTACCAATTTTTGCCTTGATTCGCCATTTTGTAGGAAATATACGCAATAGTGTGTGGTGGTAGCTCAGTTAGTAGAGCACTCGCTTTCTGAATAAAACGTCGATTCTGGCTTGGGTTCGAAACCTAAGCAGAACTATGCAGATTTATAAAAATCTTGTCTGCAACCCACCACACACAACTTCCCAATTCGGCTTGCAATCGTGGGATTTTAATGCTAAAAACCTTCTCTGGAATTTCTGTCGTTCGGATTCGACGTTAAGCTGTAGGTCCCCCGTGTTTCTACCTTAGCGCTGAGGAGAAACACGTGGCAGAGAAGAGGCTGATACCCAGCAGTAGGATGGAAAGGCTGTTGATGATGATACGCAATGTGTACCCTTGAACAATAGGTAGGTATTTACATTCCTAAAATTATCCAGAAAATGAAGAAAATAATTATTTCAATGGCATACTTTGCATCAGTTTATATAACAATCGAAACTAGTTTAACATTTTTGGACTACGTATTTACTTTGTCTTGTAATAATTAACTATACTGGTTTAAGGATATATTAAATTATTTGAAATTAAATGTAAATAAACTCCGCTACCTCATCGTTTTAAATAACACATTCAGATTCATTTCAAACGAGTTCAACCAAAATATTAGTTATTCAGAAACGGTATATATAATATCCATTGAAAACGTGAGGAAAACAAGCAGACGGCTGATCACATTTACTGATTTACATTTGTAGCATACTATTCAGTTCTACTACGCTATACAGTACATCACAACCAACAAACAGTTTAAAATTTTATATATTTGATTAAGCTAATGATCGGGAGGAAACTGCAATGATGACGCTCCTAATAAAATCTTTGAAGCAAAATATAAAATTAGAATGTTTAATAAAATAGGTGTACAAGCTGAATAAAATCGAATTACACAAGGATTTTTAATACGAGTATTTTATTGCAATTTTGAAACTGACGTGTTGGTAAAGTAACGAATTCTTGCTTTCATCTTTAGGAGAAAATGAATGATATATAGTCGACTGAATACTGTTCCAATATTAATTTCGATATTTTTCATATTTCTCTTTTTGATTATGAAGAAATTTTTATTTGTGTACATGTTTCTACATGATAACACAAATATATTATGTTGGATCAGTTTTTTGAGATTCGGGTTCAATAAATAATGTGTTCATAAAACGTATTTCGTATCGTTATTTAAGATATTTTGATGATATTCAATTTTAAATAATGTATATTCATTTTTGTTTGTGAAATGTTGTTTTCGTTACCATAGCTTTTATCATGTTTTGATCTCAACTTTTTCAATAAAATTTCTATAACTCTCTATACCGCACTTCAAGTTCGTTTTACATTACATTTTTACACGAAAAGATAGCTTCAAAACAATTTTCTCAAAACAAGACGTATATGAGAGTTAGATTTTTCAACGGTGGAACTGTGTTTTGAACTGCAAATGTACAGAAGTGTGATTCAAAATCATATTCTACAATATATAGTCAACAGTTTTAAGTTTCTGTTACTATAAAATTCTTTTCTGTACATTCTAAATGTTTATTACGTATTAAACATTAAATAATAAAAATGAAATAGTAGGTTCTGAGATTAAAGATCAAACATCGAATATCGAAAATTAAACATTAGCGAATCTTCAAATCGTCAAACTATGTTCATTATTAAACTAGCTAGACTAGAATGCATGCCCGCAAGGATATCAGTTTTCAGTATTATACACATTTAAAACGTATTTAATTTTACAGTAGAAAACTGTCCCTGCTAGAACAAAAACATAATGTTAATAGGACTTTGTGTTTAAAGGTCAGGCCTACTTATAAAAAATAATTATATTTTACATTGAAAGCCATGCAATTAGAATGAAAACTTCGAGCTCAAGATCTAAATGTAATTATCTCATCCGATAAAAAAAATCTCAACATTAAAAAGAAAATCTTAGCTTCTTTATGTACATAATATGAATCAGCATACCCGAAGGAATTGTAAATAAGTAAGTTTTACCATCAATTTATGACGGTGCTTCGAGATGAAAATTTATTTTACTTCAAATCAATTTTCTGTTTCTTTCATTGTTGTTTTAATAGATTAGGCATAAAAGATACGGCAGGTCTGTCTACTGGAAAGAGCTCCAGTATGGGAATTAAAATTTTTACTATTTTGGACTATCTTGATTGTAAGATATGTTAAAGTACTGTTAATATAAAGTTACAGTTATTGCTGATATCATTTTATACAAGGGAAATATTTTGTTTGCAGTCAGCGTTTCATGGATTTTATGTAGCAGTTTTTTGATAATAGGATTTGATGTATAGACGTTCTGGGGGGATTGGGTGACACTGAGAGAATCAGTACAAAAATGCAAACTATTTTTGACCCGGGTTCGTTGTTTGTACGTATTTAAAATACTATACTCTTCAGCAGAGAAGTTACTTATTGCACTGGGTAGAAGGAAGTTCATGCTCTGTTTCTCTATTATAGAGGCTGCTCCGGCAGCACTTTCAGTTTTTGAGCCATCCGTATAGAAAGAACTGTGTAGCTGAAGTTTGTGTTGGATTCCTTTAGAACTAGTTCGAAACAAATCCGGTGTTGTTAACTTTTATTAAATAGAGAAAGATGCAGGATAAATTCAGGAGCTTTTTGTTTCCACGGTGGACGCAGAGAGTGGATATGTTTTGGAATATTTGGTAACGAGATTTGTAGGGTTTGCATTATGTCTAAGATTTTTTGTTGCAACTGAGTTTCATTTTTTAGTAACGATTTTGTTATGTGTAGTCTGGAATATGCTGTTACATAAAGGAATAACTGGTCGGGAGACCAATTTAGCTATATATGATAGGGTTAACAACGATCGTCTATAATGTAAGGGTGGTTCTCCTGATTCACAGAGTAGGCTTGGTACAGGACTTGTGCGAAAAGCTCCATTTGCTATCCTTATTGCTGTATTTTGTATTGTATTAAGGAAATTTCGCTTGTAAGTTTGGCGCTACTATCCTCAATGCATTCATAATCCAGTTTCGATCGGATGAGGGCAGGGACCATCTTTAAAATATTATTACATGCAGTTTTAGCTTCGTATTGTACATTTGTGTTTAATTGGACATTTGTTTATAATGAATGTTATATTTGACGTAATTTGTTGTCAAATGCGTTTGTTAATCTGCCGTTTTCAACGAAGTCATTGAATCTTTAGAAGCACTTTTGAAATGTGAATGGTTTTACAAATATTAAATTAGCCGATATGCACGCAAAATTTTAAATTGTGACAGTGAACAGGGGATAATACTGTTTCATGAATTTTCGTCGCGTGTCATACAAGATATTTCCATAAGCACCAGAGGAATCTCAGCCACTGTAAATGTTGAACAACGGCTAGTTTGGCAAGTCTTTCATGTAGAGCTTCTGTACCTCTACCATCTTCAGCGTGCACAGGGTCTCTCTCGAACTGATGATTCACGGCAATGATCCCGGAGGAATGGGCTTTGAAGACCATTTTTTGTTAATTTGTTTACTGATGAAGCTAATTTTAACAGTTCAGTGTTCACGTATGGGCAGGAATTACTGTTGATGAACGGATAGGGCTTCACATTTTGCCTGACAGGTAAACAGGGCACTTGTACGCACAGTTACTACAGAACGAGTTACCACTATGAACTGTTGAAGAATGTTCCACTGACTATAAGGTTACACATGTGGTTCATATATGACAGTGCTGCACCACATTCTAGTCGCATTACAAACCAGTTTCTTAGCGAACTTTACGATATCACGTGAATAGGTAGGGGAGGACCGACAATATGACCCCCATGATCACCTTATATAAATATTCTGGTTTATTAGTGTTTGAGTTATCTCAGAACGTTGGTGTACTCAACGCCTGTCAAACCTTCGAACGTGTTTGAGAATCTAGAAGCAGACGCTTTAAATATTGTATACAAAAGCATGCAGGGGGTTTCAAACGTATATTATAATTTTATTAGTAACCAAACATAAAATTTCCCCAAAATAAAATTGACGAAACCAATTCTCAGCAACATGTTTATTGGAGTGCTAATACAACATTACAACTTTGAAATGAAGCGTTTTCGGTCATATGTACTTTGCACTTTCTTAAATGTTTTACCCGTTACTAAATTTACGACCCCTATTTTTCATTACCCTGTATAGACCGTGTAGTGTAATAGCGTCTACTATTTTAAAAAAAGAGATATTAGAAGCAGAAGTTTATTGAATGTGGTTGTAAATTAGAAACATCCTGTATGAGATATTTAAATTCTAAACCGTGCGACGCTTATCCGAAAACTACAGAATAATTTTGAATAATTGTATGCCGTTCTTTAGATACTAACTGTTAAAGATACACCGCCATTTTTTCAAAATATAAGAGAAAGTTAATTCTTTCCAAATCCATTAGCGATACAAAGCTAAAATTTTCTATCGTTGGAAAAATAAGAAATCTAAAAACGTAATAATATATATGTAGGATGTTCTATTTAAAATAAAGCAGTTGTCCATGGTCTCACTAAAACAAACCACCTGTATACTCACCAATAATTTTTATTATGCGCAGTAATCAAACAAGGAACTTTTGTGTTTAAGGTTTTCTGCAAGCTGCTATAATGAAAATATTAGGAAACAAAATCGTTCTATATCACCCTGTATAAAGCAAACAATCAGATAACAGATTATAAATGCAAATTTCACAAGCCGGTATGCATTTTTTTGCTGTGTGTACGTTATTCAATTCTTTTGAATCTGATGTAAACGAAAATGGAATATTTAATAGGAAAATAAGGGTAAACTTTGTTTGTGAAATATTAGGGTCACAACATTCATAAATGGCTATTGTTTCAAATTGTACCCCAACGTTACGCCATTAATAACACTGTTCCATCACACAATATATCATATGAAATGCGAATATGCATTCATTATTTCGTCGTTTAGGAAATGATAAGTACATCGGACATGATTTTCCTTTCTTTACTGCACTGTAATAGAATAACAGTATTCTTTAACGAACTTTAATACATACTAACGAAATAAGAACAAAATGTTGCATGGTAACTGTATAGGTTAAGATCTCTGTACAGTTTCTGGAATTTTGGAATACGTAGTCTAACGCAGAACCTTTTTAATTGGCCACAAACTTTTAAATAAAATGTGCACTAGTTGCTTATTATCATTGTGCAATTTGCAAATTTGCAATTCGGTCGTTTAGAGCAGATCTACACAACATATGGCCCGCGGACCGCTTGAGGCTCGTTAAAAGATTTCTAGCGGCTCGCGAAAAAAGTAGAGGGTGTAAAAGAAAGGAAACATGTAACGATAAGAAGTATAATACGTATATTCTTAGAGGCTTTAGCGGTTTCTCGAACTGTCAATATTACAATTTACTTTCGGCTTAGACCGACATCTCTTGATGTCGTTACAACAAAACGGTTATTATTAAATTCAGAGAGCAATCCGCAATGCGGAGCAACCCAAGGCTAAGGAGGAACTGGCACCTCCGGAAGTCTTAGCTTTTCCACCTTACAGTAAAGGCACTACTGATAATATTGAGCATGTTCTTAGAACGTACACCATAAAGCTAGTTTTTAAGACTAATGAAACTTTGGAAAACGGTTTTAGACGCGCAAAGGATCATATACGAAATCTAAAATCCGCCGGGATCTACAACATCCCTTGCTCTTGTGGCTCAAACTACATTGGACAAAATGTCCGTTGCATTGAGTTAAGATAGCGAGAGCACTGAACATGAACATACTGTTTTAACTGGGTATAAGTTGGACTTTGACAATGCTCGGGTACTCGCTAGAGTACCTCATTATTTCCCTCGTATCATACGTGAAGCAATTGAAATTGAGAAACAACCTAACAACATAAACAGGACTCGTAAAGCTTGGACTCCAGTAGTTTATCCTCTAAGGACTCCTAAGCATCATCGATCTCACGATCAAGCTCCACCGGATCCGTCATTGCCCAACGACGACTGCCAACCAGAACTTTGTCGTTCTGACCGACTGGCTCAAAGAGGTTTAAATACGTCCGCTTCCCGGATTTGAGTTCAGTGTTCTATTCACTCTGAAGATGCAAGCTGCAATGTCTTGCTAAACCTTAGTTTGTATGGGTTCACAAACAGCTAATATGCATAAGCCGATTAAATATTATTGTTCTGGCAAACACGATACATGAAGATCCAGGTTTAAATAATCTAAGTACACGGCCCTGTTTAGACAGGCAGAGCCTACGAACAAATATTGCTCATACTTCTAGAGCAAATGGTTGTAAAGGCAGACAAGCTACAGGTCGAACCTTACCTGATAATGCTGGGTGTAGTTCCCAAATGACGACACGGTCTAATCCGAAAGTAAATTGTAATATTGACAGAATAATACGTCTCATTAAGTTAAATAGTAAGACAACCTGAAAAATGTATTAAAACTTCTACCACTGAGCAGACATTTTTTAACATTAATGTGATTTCATGGTAAACCAAAATCTTAAGTGATAAGTGTAATCCTTCTTCTTCGTCGGCTTCTTCTTCTTCTATATAAGCTAATTGGCTTGTTTATTCGAGAGAGTCCTTCCTTATTGTCTGTGGTCTTCCCGGTGACCTCCTTCTTCCGGGAAGTGTAATTAGTTGATTTAAATTGAAATTTCCCTTTTTTTATCATATGCATTAATTGCAAAATAGTCTAATCATTAATTGAAGCTTTACTTGGAAAGAGAGACGCTTAAAACTTATATACAGCCCCGCGAAAATTGTGCAGGTCTGATTTAGAGGTTTCTCGATTTTCTGGACAGGTGATTAGTTTGACACTTAACAATTATACATTGTTGGAAAGAGGGCGATATCAGCAAATATATACTTGACTTTTCATTTGAAATAATATAATTCAACCAATGCACAGTCGAGTTTACTGCTCGCGATTTTAACCTACACATTTAGTAGCAACATAAAATCTAGTTAATGGTCGGTATATACAGACGTTATTTGATTGTAATTTAGTTTGCGCGGTCAGTAGTATACAAAGATTTTATGAGTTCTAAGATCAAATACTTTAGTTACATTGGTCCATTCCTACATTCTTACTAAGTTACGACTAAATTGTGTCGGTGTCGCAGCAAAATAATTAATTTAGGAAAATAACTTTATCCTATATGCCTGACCAAAAAACATTTGTATATTAAAAATAGAACTATCTTGGCTATGTAAGTATAAATATTCAGTTTCAATGGTTCTAGTACTAGTAGCAGTAGCCCATTTAACAGCCGTGCACATGTATTTGGTATTCGGGAAAATAATCCAATTTTAACCTAACCTAATTCTGAATTCACAATATAGTATTTATGCTCTGTAATACATATATATTTGCGTAAAAATAATTCAGGTAGATATTATCTGCCTGGTTAAATGCTATTAGCCTAGTCAATCAGAAATTAAATAATGCTTAAAGCTATTTTGCCAGGCATATTTGGTTGTTTAAACCACACTAATAAGAAGTAAATGTTTTAATAACAGTTTATTAAGAGCAAGTACAATAAATAAAAAATTAAACAAACTTAAACGAAATAAAGAATAACGACTATGCAGATTGTCAACACGAGTAAATACACAGGAGGAATGCTGTATTGGATTCTCGTGGGAAGATTATAAAGAGGTCTAGCATCCGATAGTTTTATCGAAGGTTTATGAAAGTTTCACAGAAAGCGTAGCTACCGTAGCTACTGGTATACATTTTTTCTAGTAACTTGATAATGTGTACTAGCTATTTCCAAGAAAATTTCCTAATAAGCAGCTCATTTTCCTGCCGTTCCGTGGTCTTTGAATGAATATTCTATATTTAAATTTGAACAGTAAAAGTGTTATTGATCGGTCCCACGCCATTCGCCATTAATTAATAAATCAAGCCTTTACTTCGTTTACTAATTTAGAACTCGAATGCATTCGGGTGAAGGACCACCAATCATTCTTCTGTATAATCGTAACTGTTGTGGTCGTTTTAGGGCTTCGTGTCGATTTTGATAATTGTAAACAGACGAACATTAAATAGTTCAAATAATGGGTATCATTTCCATGTAAATCAGATTATATTTGGTTATTGTAAAATAGGAACATTTATAGCTTTGTTTATTGTGTTTAAATCCTCCAGGTCTCTATAAATTCCTTATAATGCTAGGCAACAGATACATATTTATCGCTGGATTACAATCAGGATCAACTTCATTTATTCTGCAATAGAACTAAATATGATGGTCCAGCAGAATGCTGTTTAATGAAAGTTTTTGTGATAGATGATGATTCCATGCTTGTTTTAATTACAGTGTGACCTAAATATTCCGTTCACCATTTGGATCTCGAAATCGGCGAGAAATACAGATCTGGTAAAATAATGGAAAAAAGCTGCAGATTTATGAAGCCAATTTGATGATGCTTTTGTTTCTCCGAAACAACGCCTAACTAACAATAGATAATTTAAATTGATTTATTAAGATACACTGTACAGCAGTAATTGACAAAATTAGGAATTAAGATAAAAAGCTTTTATATTTTGTATATAAGAATGAAGTGTTTATTCAACGCGAGAAGCATTTTTATATCGCCATTCCGTAAATAATTTTTCATTCATCTTAAATCAATTATTAGTGACACTCTTTGGATATCGGATATCAGTTAGGGTTGCTCTACAGACACCCTGCTAGGCCTTCTTTTTAATAAAGTGAATAGTTATAACGTTCAGCTGAATTTATTACCTTCTATCAAGGACTATATAGTCCTTCTAGGTGTTTTTAAAATACAACTTTGTTGTTTAACTAGTATGGTCATATTTTAGACAACATAACGTGGGGCTACTCGTTAAGGTTAGTAGGTAATTTAGTGTATGCTGAATTTGGTAAATATGAAACTACGGTAAATAATTGAACACTTAAACATAAGATGTAATTTCGCTTGCATAGCCTAGTTGTGCAGGTTTAATAAAGAAACCATGCTGATTGAGATACTCCGAACCTCGAAGTGTGAATAATTCATATTATATATTATTGGGTTTCGCAGGCATAATTCTATGTTTAAGTGGTATTACAATTGTTAACAGCTTTTACCACCCACTGCTGGTACCGGCACTCTTCTCTGCTACGTGTTCTTTATCAGCGTGAATGTAGAAGCTTGGAAGTCCTACAAATTAAATCATAAATTATATTTCCAATAGACCTTTTAATTTAACATTATAAAAATAGAAGTATAGATACCATATGTACAAAAAAATTTTAGATAAAGGGTGGCTTTGTACTTCGATACGTCGGTCTTTGATGATTTTATGACAATTAAATGTCAGTTTTAATCAGATTTAATTTAATAATGGTGTTTACAGAAATACATAGGCGATTCATCGTTGAATCTTATTTTCGCAATGGAAATCTTGAAAATGGGGAATGGATTTACAGTACCCGCCCTTGTATGGTTGAATTTTGACAACAGTTTCATGATTTTGTGTTTCTGGAGGCCGACTTTTTTAATGTGGTACGAAATTGTGTGCGGTTATTTAGAGAAACAGGAAGCGTAACACGGAAGAGCGGAAGTGGAAGGCCAACAGTCCGTACAGAGGAGACCATTCAAAATGTTCAAGAGATTATGAATGAAGCACCTACAACATCATTGCGCCGACTCGTACAACAAGTTCCTGTATCTGTAGGTACCTGTAGAACATACGTTCTGACATACAAAGCCACCCTTTATCTAAAATTATTTTGTACATATGGTATAATCACTGTAAAGGTACGCCAATTTCGTGTATAACTTTTTTTTTATGTATTTAATATGGTATGGTATCTAGTCAAAATCAACATTTTATATAGTTAACCACAGTGGCCAGCTTTTAAATATGTCGGTGATGTAATGGTTTTACCTGAACAGAAACGAAAGAACCGCCATAGTTACAACTTTCTTCTTTAATGTGGCTTTACAAAGGATCATGCAAGAAAACCATAATTACTCAGATTAACAGAAAATATAGAACTATGAGTTGTGCTCCTTGGGAATTTTTATGTATGCGGGATTAATTTTTAAGCTCCCAGAACTGGCAACACCTGCATTTAAGCCCAAGTTGTGTTTTCCTGTACAATTCCCAATTTGTTTTAGAACAGTAAGTGAATGATGTAAAGAATAACTGATTAACAATCGTGTGGCTAGTATCTTACAATCAAGCCCTAATTAAAAATAACTAACCTTTCTCTTCCTCTAGCTCTCTCTGTCAGCCATTTGACGTCCACTGCTGGATATAAGCCTCCTGTAAATTCTTCCCGTTATCTCTACGGTTAGAAAATTAACTAGACAAACAACGGCATGTGTTAGTTTTCTATATGTAGGTCATTGCAACGTTTTATACGTAGTGTTCTTTGGGGCTGCCCGTCTCGTATGGCCTAAGTGCGCGTGAATTCTTTTACCCCCTCCTATAAACTAAAATTCAGATATGCTATATGGCTGCAATCCAAGGTTGACCAGAAGAGATTTTGGGTAAAGCTTAAAATGCGGCAGATTTTAGTACTCACGCACTTTGCTCCTTGAAGCACAGGTAAGCTGATGAGGTCTTTATGTAAAGAATAATTAGCCACATACTATGGCGCTTTTGTAATGTTTTGAGTGTTTTCGATCGGAACCGTTGTACGAGGTGCTTATGAATTCCATAATATGGAACTCCACAACTGGATTTCTAATGCCCATACCGATTTAAGAATCACTTGGTTAATGTAAGTTACAAATTGCTACGTAGTAGACAATACAGCTGCTCGAATTTGAGTTATAATCGATTGCGTTTTGTGAAATTATATGTGTCCCGTTTAATCGGTTCTGAACATACATTATTACATATTTGGAGGGGTACTTGTCTGTTGAGGGTTGAGGTTTGAGTTTCCTTAAGGTAGGTAAAGATTACATGTTGTGGTTTTGTTTGATTATATCTACTACGCTATTTTTTAGCCATGCTTCTGTATTATTCAGGTCGGTTTGGAGTTTCTCTAAGGTGTATACGGGCTCAACGCTCACTGTCAATATATCAATGTTGTCTGCGCAAGTATTGATAATGAATTTTGTGGTCTCTTGAATATTGACGAACTTATTATCAGCCCAAGTGTACTGTGTACTCTCAACTATTCTTCTTTTTCTTGATATTTAGTGATAAAGCATCGATTAGTTAGATACGACTGTAATATTTGGTAGAATGTAGTAGGTAACTTGGGTTTTAATTTACATAATACCTCTGGTACCGTAACCTGTTTACAGTTTGACTAATTTCCAGCAACGCCACTGAACAATGTTTTCTGCTCCGAAAGTTTTTGCTTATTGTTACAACAGCCATA
>JABXWE010048578.1:0-15192 GCA_014611495.1 Limonius californicus
GTAAGTTCCATTCCCGTAAGCTGTTGGCTTCTCGGCCTTCCACGAGGACCTACAAACAGCTGGATTTGGAAGGTGGCGCCCACTTATTTTGACTCGCCCTGTACACAACTAAAGATTTTCTCCCATAAGCGATTTTTACGAACTCCCCCTACTCCTCTGAGCTAAGCTGTAGGCCCTTTTCCATCCATCTGGTTACGGGTCGTCGAAAAAGCTCGATTGGCCCGTAACAATAGTAGGTACAATATCGGGCCTAGCACACTACCCTGTGGTACTCCTGATGTTATGGATTGTATTGCTGTTATCTCAGACTCATGTCTCACCCTGAAGTATCTCTCACTTTGGTATGATGTGATGATAGCATAGATTTCATGTGGAAGGTTTTATTTGAGTTTGTACAGCAGCCCCAGATGCCAGACCTTGTCGAACGTCTGGCTGACATCCAAGAATACTGCTGCACAATAGCTTTTATCCTCAAAGTTTTTATTGGAGGGATTAACGACCATATGTACTCGTTCCACTGTAGAATGCTGGCAAATTGGTGGTCTGGTATCAGATTCGTTGCAGCAACTATTTTATTTAATCTTCTGACAAGAAGTTTTTCAGCTATTTTAGACATAATGGGCAGTAGGCGGATGGGTGGATATGAGGCAGGTTAGTTTGGTGGTTTACCTGGTTTTTGGGTATTTTAATCTAAAAGGTGCATTTACTAGCTGAGTGAGCTTGACTACTCCTTTACGGGGGAGTTCTTTGATTACTTGCCCTGCAATCAAATCGTAGCCGGGCGCTTTCTTTGCATTTGAGTATTTCGTGATTATGTCTTTTACTTCATTTGGTGTTGCCAAGCGTATAGGTTCGGTTGATTGTCCTGGCTTTCCTAGGAATGCTTGAATTTCATTTTCTTCATCTTCTTAAGCGCATGGAAGTGGTTTAAAAACATTTTCTAAGTAATTAGTAGAAGTGTTAGCCTTTCTTTATCAGTTTTGGCCCATCCACCAGTTGGTTTTCTTGGGTGGTATGTGTACTCTTGGTTATTTTAATTTCCGTGTTGCTTTCCAGTGTTCAGTGTCAGCTGATGATGTTAGACTTTTTTTTAGGTAGGTATTCCTGGAATGAGTTGTTCTCAAGTTCTGTTAGGAACTCTTTCAGTTGTCAGGCTGTTCGATTCTAGTTAGTTTTATTCTGTAGATGTCTTGACGTTTGCCAGATTCTCCGAAGTCTTCTTTTTTCTGCTATTTTTTCCGAATGTTTATTGGATAGCCGTTTGTTTCTTACTTTTGTAATTTTGGAGTGATGTTGCCTCCCAGGCAACTTCTTGTATAAGTTCAGTGAATTGTTGTACTTCGGTTCCCAGTTCTTCCGACACGCCGTTTACCCTAAAAAGGGGTCAGTTAATCTACCCAATCCCGGTTTTTGGCCGGGCAACGGGCGACGCTGGCTTCAATAGATGTGTGGTAGCAGAGTCACGAAAGTGCCTGCGGCGGTGCATTTTATGCTCACTCATCCAACGTGAAGGGGGTAGCCCTTTCGACATGAGTACTAAGGGGGACGGGGGAGCCCACCGGCAGGCTACGGTGCCCCGTCCATTGGTGTCGGCCTCTTAGGGGCAGTGACGCTACGAGTTAGGAAACAGGTGTGGAAAGGCTCAACATGAAATCATGCGTGCATGCCTTTAAGACGGGGGGGGGGGCTGGTTGACCCCTACCCCAGCTCCAGCTCATGAAACCTCGGACACATGTCCCCTTGAGGGGTGTGGATATAATTGTTGTAATGGAGGAACTCCACGGTGAGGCCCGGAGAGAGATCGGCGCACGATCCGCCCGACACGGTGCCTGCCTGGTCGTTTTGAGTGAAACCCTTAGGTTAATCTGCATTTATTAATTCTTTGTAAAGTGACGAATTTTTTTTGATATTGCAGTTTTCTACATGTTCCTTTTCCTTTGTTTCAGAGTAAATGGTTACTATCAGTGGGTAGTGGTCACATGCGATGTCATAGTTGGGTTTGGCCATAGAGATGGCCTGGTGTAAATCCTTTGGTGACAAAGAAGTCTAAACAATCTGGTATCTTCTGTGGATCTGTTGGCCACTAGGTTGGTTTATACATGGATCAGTGGTTGAGATGTAGTTGTTATACATATTACCTCGTGTAGTATTTTTCCTCTTCCAGGGGCAGATAGTCTGGATCCCCAGCTGGTGTGTTTTAGATTATAATCTTCTCCGACTAGAAATCTATGTCCGAGTTGATTATAGTAGTGTATAAAGCCTTCCTTGTTGACGCGGTAGTTTGGTGGACTGGTGGTCTGCGGAGACGATTATTAGTCCATGCCAATCTTCTATAACTACCCTTGCTGCCTCGAGATATGTTCCTTCAACTTTATCCAGGGTATGGTGCTTAATACCATTTCGTATTATAACTGCTGCACTGGCTCTGGCCTTTCCCTCTGCGTCGGGATGGGCTGTGTTGTATGTTACGTAATGCAGTATTTTGAAGCTGATGTTAGTTTTTAGGTGGGATTCCGATATAAGTAAAATATCGATTTTATGTAGGGCTAGAAATAATTCTATTTCATATTTGTGATTTGTGACACCGTTTGCGTTCCATAATGCTATTTTGTATAATTGAGCCATTATTGTTTGGGTTTTGCATGGGCCATCTCTTCTCCGAGCTGTCTGATTTCTAGTTTCAATTTCAATATGGCTTGTTGTTGTTTTTCTATTTCCTGCTGTAACTGTATATTTTATTGTTGTAGGTAAGCATTTTGTTGTTGCAGGAGGGTTATAATGGTATATTATGGTTGTTGTTGATGTAATTGTGGATATTGATTTTGTTGAGGTTGTTTTGCTGCTGCTTGAATTTTGGCATCATACAGCGTCCCTGGTTTGGAATAGCTTAGTAGCGGAAACAAAATGCACCGTGATGCGGGCGATAACTTAGGGATTCACCGGGCACCCCGAAGCCGGCACGGATTTTACAATTCTCGCAATTGACGGCTCTACAAAATTGAAGAACGTAACACTATTCGAATTACTTTGAAACTAGGAACTTCCTTTTAGTTTCTTTTTTGAATTTGCAAAGTAGAAACTACTGTTTCACAGCGACCTAGTAGGTGGCGAAATTACCAAAATAGCAAAATTAGACGTTTCCCACTTATTGTTCGTCTCCTTTTCAATTCGCAATGCATTTTTATGAGAAATGTCCACCATTCTATTTAAAGTTAAATACAATATTTTTTCAGTTAATCGATTTTATTGTTATATTATGTACACTTTCATAAATTCGATTTTTTAAACTAAAATATTACGAGTTTGTATTGCCGTTTAAGAAAAGTCATCCATGACTCCGCCATAATTTGCTAATTTTTTAATTAAGTTTATGGGTTCAGTTAAGCTACGAAGGCGATCGTGAGCTAGAGGTTAGCACGTTAGACTTCTACGCTGAAGGTGCTGGGTTCAATTCCCAGTATCGGAACATCGGATCTTTAACGGCCGTTTTCCCTCGCAAGGCAAATGCAAATCAGCGAAGTATTCTGCCTAGTAAATGTTCCTTCCAGTAGAAGTGTTTACACTTTCCGTGGTTTCGGAACCTACGTTATGCTGTAGGCCCTCTATGTAATGGCACTCTAAAAACGCGCAACCCAGGCATACGAGAAGATCGCTACGTCTCGTACGAGATAAAGCACGCTAACAAGAAGCTACAAAAAAGTAATATCAAGATTTACAATCTACAACATTTGCCAACATTGACTTTGTCAAACGTTCAAATGACAGATTATATTATATATCATGATGTGACTTGAGGCACGTATTGTAGATGCGACGTATTCAATCAAAACACACGTTCTAACGTTGAAAGTAAACAACTTTATTACATATTACTTTCAATGAAATACAAAGAACGTTAACATAACAAAAGAACGGTTTTTCACACACACACGAACGTTCTAGAACTAGTCTGAAGTTAGTACATATTAAACAGGGTTATATACGTCAAACACAACCATTGACGTTGTAAACAATAGATAGAACCCAATGATTATAATATGTAGATAGAACAACTAACAAATTGTTATCTATCACAACACTCCTCCTCAATTTGAGCGTTCTACACCTATACATAGTCTAAATTTTTCAAACAACCTTTTAGACAAACCTTTTGTAAATATATCAGCTTGCTGATTTTGCGTTTCAATATATTGCAAGTTTACAACTTTTGATTCAACTAAATCACGAATATAGTGATGCTTCGTATCAATATGTTTGGTGCGCTTAGTCTCTTTATTCTTAGTTAAATATAAACAACCTTGATTGTCTTCAAACACAGTAATAGCTGAATTTAGTTTAACATTCAAATCATTAAGTAACATCTTAATCCAAAGCACCTCCTTGCATACATTTGATACCGCTACATACTCAGCCTCTGTGGAGGACAGAGCAACAGTTTTCTGTTTTCTAGTAGCCCACATAACAGGACAACCAAAAACTTTTAGAACATACCCTGTACATGATTTCCTGTCTACAATATCATTGCCCCAATCAGAGTCTACATAACAAACAACAATATCGGACTTGTTATTACCATTAAAAATCAATTTGTAATCCAACGTACCCTGTAGATACCGTAAAATCCGTTTTAAATGATTCCAGTGTTCATCACTTGCACAGTCTTGAAAACGGCTAAAATAGTTCACTGCAAAAGAAATGTCAGGTCGCGAACACAACATTATGTACATTAGGCAACCGATTAATTCACGATATGGTTGTTTTGTAATTTTTTCCGCAACCTCACATTTTTGCAGTTTTAAATTAAACTCTATAGGCGTTGCAATAATCTTACAATTTTCCATATTAAATCGTTTAAGCACATTTTTAATACATTGTTTCTGACTAATAGAAAGAACTTTATTCTCAATATCTCTTGTGATATTTAAACCCATGAAATACTTTAGCTCACCGAAATCTTCCATTTCAAAATGTTTAACAAGTTCAGACTTTAAAACACTCAAGTAATCATTATTGTTACCCGTCAACAAAATATCATCGACATATAACACAAGAAATATTTTAACAGAATCAAAAACTTTAGTATACAAACAATAGTCAGAATTTGACCTCAAAAAAACCTAAATTTTTCATAAAACGGTCAAAACAATCATTCCAACAGCGCGAGGATTGTTTTAATCCATACAAAGATTTCTTAAGTTTACAAACTAAAGTTGTATCCTTCTCAAATCCCTCTGGTTGTTTCATATAAACAATTTCCTGTAAACAACCATTGAGGAAAGCCGTTATGACATCCATTTGGTACACTTTCCAACCAAAGCGATTTGCAAGGGTCAAAACTATTCTAATAGTTGACATATTCGCAACAGGAGCGTAAGTTTCTGAATAATTTATACCTTTTACTTGTAAAAAACCTCTAGCAACTAACTTAGCCTTATACTTTTTAATGTTACCTTCCGAGTCCTGTTTGAGTTGGAAAACCCACTTACAGTCGACCACTGAAACTCCCTCTGGACGTGGAACGAGTTCCCACGTTCCATTCTTTTCCAAGGATTCCATTTCTTTCTCGATCGCATTTAACCAATTTTCTTTCTCACCACCACTCACAGCGTCTTTAAAATTACGCGGCACATCACTCGAGAGATTGTTCACGAATAAAGCTGCATGCTCTTCACATTCTTCCAAGTATTCTTCATTAACTAAATAATCTTTGAATTTTTCAGGTATCTTCTTTACTCTACTGCTCCTCCTAGCTCTACTATTTTCTTCTTGAACAGTTTCTTGTTCATTTACTGTTATCTCCTCCTGAATATCTTCTTCGTTTTCTTCAGGATAACTAGTAATTTGATGTAACTCTTTTCCCTTTTTCCAATCCTTATACATAACTTTTTCATTGAATACCACATCTCTGGCTAAAACTACCTTCCTTTGTTCCAAATTCCAGAGCCTATAGCCACATGGTGCGTAACCAATCATGACACATACCTCAGCTTTCGGATCGAACTTTTTACGCTTTTCTTTCCGGACATGCTTGTACGCAATGCACCCAAAAACTCGTAGATTGTCTAAATTGATAGTTTTATTTTGCCATAATTCCGCTGGTAATTTTTCTTTCAGCATTAATGTAGGGCTTCTATTAGTAAGATATGTCGCAGCTAAAATCGCTTCACCCCACATATCCTTGTCCAATCCTGAATCCGCTATCATCGTCCGTGCTTTTTCTACTAACGTTCGGTTTTTCCTTTCCGAAATTCCATTCTGTTCTGGTGTGTATGGTACCGTATATTCAATATGAATACCTTTTTGCTTGCAAAAATTAACCATTTCCTTGCTAATATACTCTCCTCCATTATCACACCTTATTCTTGAAATTTTATTGGAAAAATGAGCCGACACCAGCGCTTCATATTCTTTAAAATGATTAAAGACTTCACTTTTTGTCGCAAGCAAGTACGTCATAGTAAATCGAGTAAAATCATCTGTAAAACACACATAATATACCTTACCATCATGTGTGGGTGTGTGATATTTTCCCTTGTCACAAAGGGTTTCGCCGAGTAAAACTCAGAGCCGGGGTTCAATTCAAGAATAATACCACCTGTAACTAGAATATAATTAAGTACAATTTATTTTCCTACACCTTGTACACTGTTAACTTAGTAATAACGGTATATTCAAACTAAACTAGACTTTAAATAAATTCCTTTGGTACGTAACCTCGGGGACCTGTTTTACACTGTATGCAATTAATAAATGTTAATTAGATTCGTATTTATTGGACGTCGGCGGGTCGGACAGGGGAATTTCACTCCAGCGGTTGGTCAGCTCACGAAAGCGAGGTTGTCGTCCTGGTAAACAAAATTTGACAGCCGGCGGATCTACAATCACTGATTCTGCAGACGTCAACAAGACTGTGCGAGCTAAAGATAATTAAGATTATTGTAAATACTTTTGATAAACGAATAATGGTTATCGTTGTTTGTGAAAGTTAATATTCATATAACGGTGTTATAGTGTCAGATAGTTCCACAACTGTAATTCAAGTCTTATCGCTGTTAAAGAATTATTGAAAGGTAAAACATCTGTGTTTACATTTATCGGACTCGGTGAATACAAAGGTTTTTGAATTCTTTAATTAAACTGGGTACGTAAACCGATACAAATCAATTATGGTACCCCTTAGTTTAATTTATCGGGTTTTGGGAATGTGGGGATTTCTACGGTATTTAATAGAAATAGGTACTTAAATCGATACAAATCAATTATCGCACCTATTTGTTTAATTTATAAGCTAATAACTACTCTGATTGAAACCGATTTATATCAGCCAAAAACCAGAACGTTATTGCTATTATTTATAAGTCAACGAAACCGATACGAATCAGTTAAGTTGGACGCTCACATATCCGTATTTACGTGTAATAATCAAGCCGTAAAACCTACAGCTAAGGATTAAAACTTTATACGATTCGTAGACAACTCTTAAATCATTTACGGGAATCAAATGAAGGATTTCGGAGCTAATTTGGTTCATGCGGAACTGTAAGACTTTAATGTAAACGATAAATTCGTCGAACGGCTTTATGCTTCAGAATAATAAATATTTATACAACCTAAAATATGAATTATTCTCGGCCAGCAAACTTTAACGGACTTGCAGTCGGATTTAACAAAGTTAAATTATTTTAACTTATTCGAACAGAATTATAAATATCCTACACTTAGAATATAAATAATTTTTACTTTCGAAACTATCTCAAGGCACTGACGACTAAACTTGGTAGAACCAAGCAAGACTCATAATTATTTTCAAATGTAAGGGCCGGTGGTTTTATACCAAACCCTTCGGAAATATAATAGCTCGGTTTTTGTCGTTCGCCAAATATACTGGAGGGGTACCTACTCGTTTCGTGACTTGAAGCACCACGGACGCTCTTTTCGAGAACTAATCACGTCCCAAAATTTAATTCGCAATTTAAGAACGTGATTTCGCGAAAACTTTGTTACACTGTTAAAGTTGAATTGGAACGCTTATATTTTTTAACATTGCATTAATTTGATTGGTTTGGCCACAACATGCTTTAGTTGTCTGTATAGTTGGCTGCCTACATAATAGGCGTAATTGACGCGTTCTTTTTAAAAGTATACACAGGCAATGTATACTAAAAAAAACGCCCTGTATATTTGCCTTGCATATTTTGGAATTTGATTGTTTATTTCTCTATTACCCAGAAGCTTCAAGTTACACTGAAGGTTCCTAATTTTTGTGTCTAAAATTATAAAATTGACAACACTGAAATAATTTTAAGACTTTTTTATTAATTATAATTATTATCATAATAATAAAGACAGAAAAGTGTGTGTGTGTGATATATATAAAGTGAACGATAACTGCAGTCCATTTAAATATGCAGAAGATATAGCAGAGTCAACCTATTCGTACTAACTCTTCGTAAGAACTGTTTTTCTTGTATTATGAAGTCTAATAGTTACAGGAGCTACACAAATATTTAGATACACGTTTATTTTTTCTAGTTAACTTAAGTTAATTGGCATTAAGCAGATATACTAATTTAAATGCACAAAAACTGTTTAAGCATAAAAAAATTAGGAATTACTATTTAGTTAATTTTTATGCGTGTGTACGATTTTCTTAATTCAGCGTAATTATAAGGGGAAATGTTATATGGCACTGTGCCATTAACGAGAAATAATATTAATATATACTAAAAATACCTGATTACTTACAATATTGACATACGTGTGTATAGAACTCACTGAATTTGTTGGAGCGTAATGTGTATATCGATCCAGGGCTTATAAAGAATATTTTTAAAATACTAGTTAAACTGTATTTGATGAAAGAAATTGATAAAGTAAGAATGGTTACAAGTCTTTTACAACGGGAGTTTGCTCCACTTCACTGCATACTACAAATATGTGGGCTACTACCATTGCAGTGGACCAGCAATGGGAACCATATAATAGAAAAACCGCTTTATAATATCGTTTCGGTTGTCGTGCGTGTTATTTTGTTGATCATTATTTTGTGCAGCATCATTTATTCCGTCCTTCCTTCTCCGAGGACAATATTTGATTATCTGAATAATGTTTATGTTATTCTCACGTTAATTAGTTTGATCGTTGTAACATATTTTAATAATTTGTGCTATAAAAACTTGAAAACCATGTTGATAGAATTCGTAAAATTTGATGACTTATTACGAGAATGGGGATCTGAAAGCAATTGCAAATCCTTAAGATATATAACAATAGTTTGTTTTCTTACCAAAGTAAGCTGTAAAACTTTCTTTTATATAGAATTATTTGTCGCCGACTTTTTCATCAATCATACAGCTATACTATATCTGTACAATGTGTCATTCTACGCTACTGAATTAATTATTTCTTCTATAAACTATCATTTCTTTGTTTGCCTCATGATTATAAGAGAAATGGCTCTTAGATTTAGCAAAATAATACTCAGCGTAGAAATAACAAGAGAGAATGGAAGAAATAGAATTGTTAAATACGTTAGCTGCTACCACACGTTATATTCGCTAGTAAATAGTGTCGAAAAGTACTTTTCGTTACAAATACTGTTCATAATCTTTTTTGATTTTTCTACAACAGCCATCTACTGTTACGATTTCGTTTCTAAATATTACAGCAGCTCAAACGCTAACTATTGGTCTCCATCTGTAACATCCTCGCTAATCGAATTATGCGACATTTCTTCAGACTTGTTCCTGCTGATTATATCTTCGCATTTATGTAATAATAGCGTAAGTAGCTACACATGGTGTGTGCAATGGGTTTTCAAAGAAAAATGATTTAAAATCTAATACACCTCCACCGAAAGGTACGAAAGACGTCTGGGTTAAGTAAGTAAATCATTAATGTGCTCCACCAACATACGAAATTATAAGGTTCTGCTAACACTAACATCATATATCAACTTCCAAATGTACGAATAAACTTAAGGCATACGGTCTGTCGTTCAAAGGCAACCTAACTGATTTTTTTAATTCGTTATACAAATTAGATGTAACGAATAATATACGATTGCATTTTACATATGCAATTTTTTTTAATAATTATTTGAATAAATCTTACAGTTTAAGAATAAATTTTTGTAACTTCTAGATAAAAAGTATTTGGCCCTCCCTGCATATTAATAGTTTTTTTAATAATTATTTTAATAAATCTTCCAGTTGAAGAATTAATTTCTGTAACTTCCAGATAAAAAGTATTAGAAGGGCGTTATTGATTATATCCAGGAATAACAATGTACCAACAGTTGCAAAGGAGGTAAATGTACCTCCAAATTAGACTAGTTTCAACGACAATAATTAATTTTATGTTTCAGATAAATAATTTTGCTCTACAACTTTTGCACGAAGAACTCAAAATATCTGCTTGTGGTTTTTTCGAAATAGATGGGCAACTCATGTTTGCTGTATGATGTATGTAATTACAAAAGTAAAGTAACATTCACGCTGGTATTTTTTCAGATAATAAGCGGAATAACGGGTTATATGGTTATTTTAATTCAGTTTGATTTGGATTATCTACCAGGAAATGAATAAATAAACGTATATACGAGATACAGCACTGCACAGGACGCACCACGACGTTAAGTCCTTCCTTCCTGAAAAATACATAAACTTTTGCAACTCAGTATACGTCTACTAACACTTTTAATTATTCAATTGACTCGATTGATAATTGTTGTAATGTGCACAACCCTTTTTTTTGTCATTTTATTCAGTTGTATAACCCTACAAAGTGTAAAGTTTGAGCTGCGCTTCGTTGTATCCATGCAAAAAAACGAAATTTTTGCACGTTTTCGTCTGTTTTTGAGGTCGAAGGACGTCCTGACCGTTTCTCGTCTTCAACCGACTCATTTCCGCTTTTAAATCGCTCATACCACTTGTAAACAGTCTTCAGAGTCACCACATTATCGCCATACGCTGATTTTAACATTTCATGAGCTTCTTTGGCACTTTTTTGCAACTTAAAACAAAACTTAATGTTCACGCGTTGTTGAAAATCCATGATGCGCGACAGACACGGTAAACAGGACCTCACTCTTTCGGCTCTGGAAGCCGCTTGACAAGTTACAACTTGTTCAAACTTGACACTGACTATCTCAAAGGATCAGGCTATCGGACTTATTACTTCAAATGGATGTAGCGTCAGCAGATGGTGCTATAAAAATGCATTCACCGTATTTTTTGATCATACCTCGTATATATATATTGACATGATATTTTGGTTAGCCTTGTATTTTCCTTCTCTACGTTATCTTTGTGTTAACTTTAGTTGCTTATCTGTATAATGTTTGGCACATCGAAGTATGTGTTCAAGGAAGTTCATTCATTTTTTAAAAGACGTTGGCGTAGATCGAATGAGATCGTTGAAATGTTTCGATTGGCCAAACATAAGGGTTGTCGGGGGGATGAGTAAATAATTTAATGTGTAAAAAATGTAAAAAAGCTGCGGACGTGAAACTATTCACCGGAATCTGAGCATAATATAAATTCAAAATTAACTATTAAAAGTGTAAAGATTGGAATGGAATGTGTTTAGAATTATTGTAACTGTACAAAAATATTAAAAGTGGAGTTTAAATGAACTGGTAATCTTTTATTTGGGATGCAATCAGAGTTAAAGACAGCGAACTACGAAGGTGTGGTAATATAATAAATGAGCGACCTAGCAATTGAGATAAACCCATATGAGAGCTAGCCAGATGCAAGATGGGTTGAGTTAGAAAAGTACGCTGCTGTCCGTACACGACAATATATATATATAGCTGTCTTAGGCAAAACAATCTTCGACTTGTGTCGGATTAAAAATATTACCAGAGTGTCAGCTTTTAGTAAAGGCAATTCAGTGAAATTGTTCCCTCGACTTGTGTCGGTTTCGAAGCCTCCAACCCCATGACAGTATTCTGCGAACCGTTGCAAGTAATAATCCCGTACAGCGGCGGAGAGTTTGGCTCTTGAAGTTCCCGTCTTTCTTTCTTTTGTCAAAGAAAGTCCTGGCCCTGCTTTGTTTCCCTCTTGATCCTGCTTCCCGAAGAACCCTGGAACACCCCAATTCTGCCTCTCTCTCTACTCCGTACCGAAAAGGAAACTACGGCAAAACTTGCCAACGTACTATACAGTGATTGTTTTCCCCTGTTTATCAGTGTTTCGATAAAAACTAAAAAATAGAACCGTTTAATTCCCTTGTAATATTAAAAGTGAGGCAACTGCAGGTGCCCGGCGTTTCATTACTAACATCTAACCCAAGTGCAGATTTCAAATCTGCCCCTTTCTTTTGGCTATAACGCAACCAACATTACAGCTTGTCTTACTACTATATTTCAGGGGTTGAACTGTCTACCTGTTTTCGTACCCTTATTTTACGACTTCAAAGAACGATAAATCAACGTGGGCAATAAACAAATAGTAAACGTGCCGTGTGGTAGATATAATAATGTTTTCAATATTGAAAATACTTAACCACAATAATGCAAAAATTACCAAGAAATTTAATTTAGAAATGCCATTAAAAAAATTATTATTAATCATATTCAATGTTTATTTTGAATTTTGAGGTGTTGGTAAAATTTTATATAGCACACGTGACTCGTTAGAATTTATCCACTTACTATGATTATGTAATATATTCACCTCTCGAAGAAAGTACCTTTTCCTCCAGGCCTTGGGAGGAGCAGATGTACTTTCTTGCCTAGGTGAACAAATAGCTATTACATAATTTTTTATTAGTATGTGCTTTATATTTTTAAAAACCTAGTACGTTGTTTTCATTGAAGTTTTTGTTTCTTGTCAAATTCCATATCCATAGAAGTACCATTTATGTCTAATAAATTGTACAACAAATGTTCCGACGTAGTAGCAGCTATGATCGGAGCTAAAACTAAAAAAATCTGATTCATGGGAGTGCGCAATAAGTACTGCAGAATATGTGACAATGAGAAAGACAAAACTGATCCAAACCCTCACATCAGTTATAAAAACCATAATGGGACTTCTATGTCAATGGAAGCCAACGTTATAGTAGATGGATTCAAAAAGTCGATCCCAATGCACAATTTAATTTATGGAAAGAATTGCTGATGGTGACAGCAACGTGTACAAAAAAAGTACTGTTAGCTGCACCATATGGACCTCAATTCCACGTAGAAAAAATCGAATGCAAAAATCATGTATTGAGAAATTACATGACTAAGCTGACCGATTTAAAAAATAATACCGCATACAACATTCAACAAAGAAAGATTTTGAGATTAAAACTGGAGAAACTGAGAATAGGTATTAGTTCAGCCATAGTTTTCTGGACTAAAAGTTGATGGTATGGTATTCCCAGAGAGAGTAATGCAATTAAAAAGGGATATAGAAAACGGACCATTACATGTGTTTGGAGATCATACGGAATGCATTCGTAACCAAAGCTCTTTGGCACCGAAGAAAAAAGAATTTTGAAACGAGCGGTAGGAGAAGCAAATGCGGTAGAAAAGCTAAAACAAAATAATTTTTACAATGAGATTGTTTTGCGCAACAGGAGAGTGGCACATCATGCATGGAGCTTGTTGCATAACGTCAACAACAATTTGGCGGAATGTTACAACTCTATTGTAGGAAAATTTGTTGGTGGAAAAAGGGCAAACTCTTCGTTGAAAGGTGGGTACACAGCAAGGTGTAAAGGTGCTGCTTTGTCTTTCAACAGCAATAGTGATTCCTACGAATTGCAAAAGAAAATGTTGAGAAATGGACCAGGCTTCTACACACAAAAGCATTGCAAACAAATATCAAATTTAAAAAAAGCAACGCTTGCGAAAATACAAATGCTCGCAAAAATCTGTTGGTCCTGATGCTGACTATGATCTATGTGTGAAGGAAGTATACCTGATATGACTGAAAGTCAATTGTATGCTAAAAAAGAAATGTTTTTAATAAAATTATCTTCCGATATAGAGGAAATTGAAACAAATACCGAAAATTAAGCTTCGTCGGACTTGTGGTTTCGAGAAAGAAACTTGAGACTGACAGCTTCAAACTTTGGAAAAATATGCAACATGCAAAAAAAACTTCTTCCAAAAAGCTTGTGGAGTCTTTATTGTACAGGCCATTTAAAGGTAATGTTTGCACAAAATATAGGCAGGACAATGAAAATATAGCAGCGAAAAGATTCGAAGACAACCTCAAGACAAAAAACAGCGGTGTAATGATTTGGCACAAAAAACCTTTCTTAGCAGCTAGTCCTGATAGGCTGTTAGAGAATAACTCGGCTATTGTCGAAATAAAACGTCCCTACTCTGCTAGACATTTGTCACCAGAAGAGGCAGTAAAAGAAAAAAAAATACTTGGTGCTCACTAATAGACGGTACAATACAATTAAAAGAAAAACTCGCATACATGTACCAATTACAGGGTCAAATGCTAATTGCAAATGTAAGCAAAGTTTATTTTGTTATTCATACAGAGAAAGGTATACATATACAAATAATTTAAAAAAATAATGCCTTTTGTCTGAAGATGGTCGAGAAACTACAAAAGTTTTACTTTGATGTTGTTCTCCCAGAATTATTAGATTCGAGAAGATCAAGGCATTTACCTCTTCGAGATTTTTATTTAGAAGAATAGGTAAATGTTTTATTTATATTTGCATTGTTGTTTGTTGTATTATTTACATCAATCTCTATGTTGTAGCTTTATATTTTTTGTTTTTTGTTTCTAAGACCATTTGTACTAATATATTAATTTTGAATATATAATTGTTTTTTTTTTTTGTAAAATGAAAAAGAAACATTTTTTTCTCTCTACTAAACTAAATTCGAAAACATAAATAGGTTAACATTTCAAAGCCAACTAAAACAGACTTTTAACTGCACGAACGAAAATAGTGATACCAAAAAATTTGATTAAAAAAAAGAATAACCTAAATAGTTTTAATAACAGAAATAGGTACATACGTATTTCAAATCAAGCAAAACTTTCTATTTTTTCATAAAATCAAAAATAAATTTTTGTTCCTCTTGTAAACTGTATTCGGAGACATACGGTATATACATTTTTTTTAAATACATAACAATTGCATAGATATTGCCATGAATCTAGTAAGACTAATTATAATTTTCTTTTATTTGTTAGTTTGCAACTTTTGAATTCAAAGACACATTTG